>JACEII010000053.1:3107269-3125188 GCA_014332785.1 Antheraea mylitta | reverse complement strand
TATATACGTCATAATTTTCACTTACATTAGAATAGGTAAGTAAAAATTTATTTCAGTAAATGTTCACTAATTGATCAAGATTTCCCACTAAAACAACTAATTTTAAACTTACCAAATAGTAGTTGATTAGTTTAAATTGAAAAAAAAACTCACTATTGATTTTGATCAAATTAATACTATACTATAGAATTTTTCATACTAAATTTAGTTACGGATTTAAGTACTTCTTTATACACGAGTAGAATTTGTATACAAAATAAATCGATAAGTAAATTTATACAGTTACAGTATCGAGAGAGTTATTTATATCACAAAACGTGGGAACTGTGAAATTGTTACAAGGTCTAAAAGCTTCAGTATTGTCAGAACGACATATTACAAGCGATTGATGTTTTTTCAGATACATTTAAATCCGTGTGCTGTTCGGATGACGAACGAATTTTTGTTAATTGAATTGAAGTTAAATATTTATTAGTTTAATTGATGCTACAACTAGTTATTATTATTTACAAGCGGGCGCGGCTGACGTTATCCTGTCCTGATAATGAAAAAAACATCTGGGCAAATTATATGCCTAAACCTTTTTCGTAAATCACTTTATTTACTGGGGAAAACTGTATGAAAATTTGATGAGTAGTTTTTGAGTTTATCGCGAACAGACAGACATGGAAGAGGATTTTGTTTTATAACGTGTAGTGATTTTGGAGTGAAAATATGTAATCCTTTAATTTTGTAACGCGAAAGCAAAAGGAAAAAATTGAATCAATATTAATTTACATTAATGTTATCATCATTATTATAGTTTAAATAAACAGAAACTATAAATAATGCTTCCCGCGACCTTGGACATTGAGTATTACGCTAGGTATATGATAAAATTTAATTGTATGTTAGTTTTATTTCTGTTACTACTTAGGTACCTACTTGAAGATACATCGATAGAGTTGTTTATCGCTACCTTGGAATCGATCTATCATGTTAAGTGATAGAAGGTCATGTTAAGTACAGTCTTTGACTGCTTTAGATGTATGTTCGTTTTTGGACGTTATGTAGTCAACAGTTTTATACAAAGCAGAGGTAATTATTATTGGAATGTAAAATTGCGATCTATTTACCCCTGTCTCGACGTTATTCTTATAATATACTACATATATATTTTACACTAGCCTCTGCCCGCGACTTCGTTCGCGTTCTGAAAAGGGAAAAAACATCCCGATTTTGAAACATTTTTCATCTGTGCTCCGCTCCTATTGGTCTTAGCGTGATGATATATATATATAGCCTATAACCATTCTCGATGAATAAGCTATATAACACTGAAAGATTTATTCAAATCGGACCAGTAGTTCCTGAGATTACTCCCTACAACGTCAAACTCACAAACTTTACCTCTTTGTAAAATTAGTATAGTAGATTGTGGTAGTGCTTTTCTAAATCCGCCTGGCTACTTACCACCATCAAGTGAATATCTGTCGCCAAGCAACTCTTGCTTTGTTTCGGCAGCTGCAATGAGAGCTAGTTCCCTCTATATTTAATATTTTAGGCATCTTAGATCATGTCGTAAATTAATATATACAAAATATTTAAAAAAACATATACCTAAATTTGTGTTCTACGGAAATGTGTTCAGAGCGGTCAAAAAGTTAGGCCAAGACTGTTAAAAAACTTAACACATCACTTATGTATATTCAAGCCACGCTCATTTATGAAAGATTCTTGTAGTATATCAAATTTATAAAAATACTAGCTGGTGACCGTCACATGGTTCTCATAAAACGATGTCCTTGTTTCCTGGTTACTATGTGATCTATCGAAATAGGTTTGTAGCTTGCCTTCTTTTCACTATAATTTTACCGGTATTAATCAACTCCTGTGGTAATTTTTCTAAGTTACCTATGCCAAACTTTATCAATACTCCTTAGCCCATATAATAATAAAAAAGCGTAATGCTTTACAAACCTGTTAGATATACTCTTATCTGTCAGTAAAAAATCCCCTTAATGTCCTTTTAATCGTTTTAGAGGTTATCTCGACTTGGAAAAACGAGACACTTCATTTTTGTGTATCGAGTATAGATTTCAAAGTAGTTATTATAATATGCAACATAATCATAAAATATAATTAAAATAAAATTACATTTTATTCACGTAAAATTTCGAGATTAAAAAAAAAAGTGAATTACGCTACATACATATGGCACCATACGCTAAAACTTATTAAGTATTGAAAAAAGAATAAATCCTATTATCTAAGAGTTATCTCAGCGTTTATTGCTCAAAGTGTTCGAATTACATAAAGATAATGTATATGATATTAAGAAGAAGCGTTCACGGTCTTCTGCTAATTTTAATATATAAAAACCCAGTGTCATCATGTTTGTCCACGATAAACTACTGAACCGATCTTCATGAAAGTTTGCATGAATCTATGAGCCTACAATTTGGTGCAACTTGACTGATAGGATAATTTATGTTTCGACTAATCATTAAATCAAATCATTGTCAGTTTTTTTTTCTCGAACTGACTACGCTATTGACCTAGCAAGGTCTTAACAGCTTCACCGGATTACTAAAAATCATTGTCAGTGTTCATTACTGTTATTAATTGTAAGTTTCATTAGTTTCGAACAGATGACGCTTTAAGTTAGTTTGTTTACAAAAAACTGACAGAGTGTTACAACTATTATAGATGGCGCTACGTTGCAATTTTGAAAATAGTTTATTATAATTTTAATTCAACATGTAATAACTGAGCCACAGCAACACATGGCCGAGTTTATTATAAATAAATATAAATATAAATAAAAGTAGAGTTTAAATACTGTAACGATTGTTTCCAGAGCTCAAAACAAACCAGAGTCAGCGGTCGCCGTGCACTGCGTCGCCGGACTGGGCCGTGCGCCCGTCATGGTCGCGATCGCGCTTATCGAGCTCGGCATGAAGTACGAGGAGGCTGTGGAGACCATCCGAGAGTAAGTATTCTAACTAAGTAACTATTGTATATATATGGATATGTATAGGAGCTGGCAGGACTTTGGGGGAGGTATCTATAAAGGTATGACGTAAATTATAGATGACGTTCTCCTGTCATTTAATCGATTAGTCACTCGAGACGAGAATCTAGTATAAATAATGAAGTATTAAAACCTTAACCTTAGACAACTAATCTATATTTATTGTTACGTAATATCTAAACATTCGTCGAGCGAACTACGCAAATGAAATCTCAAATGTTATCAATATTACTTAATGTAAATAGGAACTTGTTACATGGAACGTAAGTTCTGTTAATTAGCAACCAAATAAAATAAATGTTTAATTACGATTCCACACAGTAACAACAAATGTCGAAACTGTGATCGTCCCAAATAGCTTGCTTGCATCTCATGCAATAGTGTTTTGTTAGTCGCCTAGCCTTGGACAGATACAATAGCATATTCGACGTAGGTTTAACAAAGACATATATGTTGAATGGTTTGCCCAGAATATACTGTATCATATCACGCTTTAAAGTCATAACCTGAAGTTGCTTTCGTAGCCAGGGATAACTGTTAATCACATCCTAACTAGTGTAATGAAACGCGTCGCTTGATTCACTGTTTTAGTCGTCATAAGAAGGTAGACAAGGATGCTGGAGCCAGTGGTACGCGGAACTAGGTACACTTAGTTATTCACAGTTAAACAACAAGCACCATACACCATTAAATGTAGATATGTATTATCTTCATAGTGAACGGTTCGGCGCGGCGCTTCTCGGGAGAATAATTTCCGCTCCTATTTTGTTACGTTTTATATAAGTTTTCTTCATTTCAAAGGGTATACCGTAATATTTATGTCTGTAAAAATATTTTTTGCACGGTAGAACAGGCATTTGTTCTGACATATATTAAAAAAATTAAAGGCAGGTATTCAATTATGTATTACTACTTCAGGGATTGTTTGTAAATTGACAGTACTTTGATGGATATAGCTTCTTATACTTTGAAACGAGCTAGAGGTTTTGATAAAAGAAATATTGTAATTGGACCGTAGCGGGTGGTAGAACTTTGTCTAACTTCAGGCCACCGTCCTCTGGTTGAAAATTTAACACCAAGCATATACCAGGTGACTGTTTAAACAGTAGCAATATTAATAGAGACACTCGATTCTCGTTCTAAATTAATTAAAAAACATAGGTGCTTTATATTTGAATTAATTATATAGAAAAATACAAAAATTATACATAGTCCACTACGCATCTATGTTAAAGCACAGTATCAATGATCATCGGGTGCTTTCATTGACTGTTTTATTATCAAAAGTCATTAACTCCGGGTTATTTACACGTCTGAAGTCTTAGAACAAACTTTAACTTAGGTATTTCTTGGTTGTTTATTAGTGTTTTTTTAATATTATTATTTTATATGTTAAATGTAACCATGAAATGTCATTTCCTAGAATACTGCGAGTGTCTAACCTTTCACCTGGTATTGATGTGTTCCAGTAGTTACATTTGAGAGACAATTTTTCTCTCGGTTTAGCGTATTTGCCCTCTTAGAATGACTACATAGTCATTTAACATGAGGTGAGATTGTAGCTAAAAACTACAAAAGATAAAAGAATTGTTCCGAGTCTTTTTGCATGTAGAGAGTAATCAATTTGAGTTTTTACCTCGTTATTCGTTGTAGATATATTGAATACAAATGTAATTGGTTTACGGACAAATTTACTATGTTTCGTAAAAATGTGCCGCATTCTATGTGAACTCGTTTGTTATTTTTTTGCATCCGGCATCTTATGTCTGGCGGGAGGCAAATATTTATATCTTTAGTCTAGACTACTGGATAATTTGTGTAATGGAACGTCACATTTGTTTTATTGGCTGTTAACATTAACAGATTAATTACATTAACGAGATAAGAAAATACACAAATATTAGTGAATATCTGATTTTCCTCGAATATTTTTTTTTCTTAAACCAAATGGAATTAATCCAAGACCATACAACGAAATTTCACATGTTCATTTTTAAATCACACAGAAACTTATACACAGTTTCTAATACCCCTCTCAGTAGGTTCATCCAAAATGTCCGGTGAAGCTGTTAAGACCTTGCTGGGTCAATAGCGTAGTCAGTTCGAAAAAAAAAGGTTCATCCATCAAGCCGTGAACGCTCCGGCGCGGGACATTGTGGATTATAATCTAAAAATGGCCATAAAGGATCATAGTAAGAGCGCCATAAAGGCAATAACATCATTAAAAAATCTACTCTAAAATAGTAAATAGTTATTTCAAAATAAATAAAAAAACACCTAACAGTTGGCTAATAGTTGGTCACAGGTACGATTTTTCACGTAAACAATTATTTAAAAAATGAAATAAATAAAGCGAAAACAAAAAAAGGTGCTGACCAAGAGACTGCAGAACAAAAGAATAAGGAAAAAATACCCCACTCAAAAAGTTTCAAAAAATCTTTCGTCAAATTAACTAAACCTATCAAATAAATTATATAGAGTTATGTGACCAAGAGAAATTTAGAAAAGAATAAAGCAATAATAATTGTTTCCGCTGAATAAAACAAGTATGTCAAAAGTAATATGATACACTGTTACTCGGTTTACAACTGCGTAAGCGTTATTATCCTTGCACCATATACATAGGCAATGCCAGTTCGCGAATACATTAATATTATGCATGTGTTAAGATTCTTCAAGGATTTTATTCACTTCAGTTTTGCTCTTACACATTAATATTACTTTAATATTTTCTTATATCTTATACTTGTAAATTTAACGTTTCATGACAAACTCTCTCAATGTTAATTGACAATGTGACCTTAGTTTAATTGCCCTAAAATAAATAATTTGTATACTTACTCCGTGGGCGGCGGAGTGATTTTCTCTCTATGTAATATTGCTTACATGTTTTTTCTGAATACACATGTTTATTGCTCTGAATAAGTAAAAAAGTGACCTAAGATGATGTTAACACAAGCATCACGTCAAACATTCGTTCTCAAGTACAACTGCTTGCTGGGCTTAGCGACGAATTTTCAGCTTGTGGGTGATAGCTGGCCAGGTAGGTATAAGAAAATGCTCACCTACCGTGCCTCTGGTCGCATCATGTTTTTCTTTATCGGATGAGTGAATTTAATTACAGGATTTGATACTGTACCGAAAGACACGCTTATCAATCACCCTACAACTTATAATCGATCCAAAATTTCTTAAAATCTAAAAAAAATATTCTCAGAAATTAAAAATACCTTATAAGAAAAAAATCTCGTTATTCATAGAAACATACCTCTAATATTATCAAAAGGTCGTACACATTTAAGTAAGGACAACTGTATTTAAACACATTTTTGTGGTTTCAAAAAGAAGTAGTATATTGTATAAATTACAAGAAAATTGTTCGCGACAACTTATAGTGGCTGTTTTAAGTATAATTGTTTTTCATAGAGTTAAGTAAATTTGTTATTATAGTTCATAGAAAACTTCCCTGGAAATAAATAGATACGTGTAACAGTGTTTTATTTACAATATATAGAATATCATGTAGGGTTAGGGGTAGGGTATATAAGTTATACAGTTATATGTAATATAGTTAATAGATTAATGTTTGGAAATAGTATTAAGTTGTTATTTATAAGAATATTTGTAATTTCTTATAAATTAATAAAGAAAAAGAGAAGGGTGACTCATAAATACCGCCCCGCCTGTATAGTTAGGACGCGCCTGAACCTTGCGCACGCTACTAAGCGCTCTGATTGGTGGAACAGCGCCGGCGTGCGTAAGCGGTTCTTTGTCTCAAAAACGTGGCCCACAGATGCCATAAAAACGGGCGTGGGCGGTATGAACAGCCTATGTAGTCCGGTGAAGCTGTTAAGACCTTGCTAGGTCAAAAGCGTAATAAGTTCGAGAAAAAAAAAAGTTTCGTCAACATAGGAGCGCCCTTCGCTCCGCTGCTCGCTAGTTATAATCTTTTATTGTGAGAAACCCTAATAGTCGTTTCTTCGAAATTAAACTTCAGAACCAGCATTATAGATATAATTGAAAGTCATTCGGGAGGTGGCTTTCAAAAATCCTTTATTACTAGCCAATCTGAGGAATGTTATTTAGTAAATCTCTAAAATATTCATAGACTTGAGTTACTATCTTAGTCATAGTGTTAAAGTTGAAAAATATTATACCAATGAAATATGGATAGTTTACATTGAAAGCATGCAGTAAGCTATGATTAATTGTTGAAAAGAATACAACGAGGTTGCCTATAAATTGTTAAGACAAATTTAATCATACATTTCAATTTTATAGCAATGTAATAACACTTGGTCTCATACTTCAATATGTGTTCAATGCTTTATCACACACTAGCCTCTGCCCGGGACTTCGTTCGCGTGGAATACGAATGGGCTAACGCTAACAAGTAGCAGAAGCTATCAAAAAGAAAAAACGATATTTAAAAATTCGTTATTAGTGCTCCGCTCCTATTGGTCTTAGCCATTCTCGATAAATGAGCTAAAATATACAAAGTTAAAAAAATTCCAAATCGGACCAGTAGTTCCTGAGATTACCCTCCTACAAAGTCACAAACTCACACACTTTGCCTCTTTATAATATTTGTATAGATTACTAGAAATGTCTCTCAATTCATCAAGCCTTCCTAATTCCTAAATCCTTAAATATATGAGCCAATCAAAGACAATATTTTTTATAAGAAATCTTAACCTGAGTTTGAGCAATGATTATTATTTAATGTGAAATTATTTTTTGTTGATATAATTTATGTTTCCCTACATGCAGTTATCTATAGTTTATTATACTTTATAACTGGAAATTTATATTTGCAGTCAACGGCGCGGCGCGATCAACGCTAAGCAGCTCTCCTATTTGGAAAAGTACCGGCCGAAGTCACGTCTGAAGAAGAATGGGAATAAGAACAATTGCTGCGTGCAGTAACTGCGCGTCGACAGCGAATGTAGCTCTGCTTTCACACACACACTTACACGAGGGATCTTAGAAAACGAATCGTTTTTGCCCAATTTATATAAAATACTTTCTTTATGTTAAAGCATCTTTTTTTTAAAACAAATATAAAGTTTTTCAATAAAAAAAAAATTAAATGACTTCTGACTTGGCTGCAAGGTCTACATACCTTTGCTTTATCTTTAGGATAGATAAAGAACAGAAACCAAAAAAGTATGGTTTTCATTTATATCGAGCATAGAGTTATTTCATTAATTGTAATCTAAACACAGAATAATGTATGCTTACCTTAAGCAAACATCAATTACCAAGTTCTGAATATTTTTATAAAGATAATGTATTCTTTTTAGTTTTTAATTGCCATATAAAAATACCCATGTTTTGCTATACACTTATTTTAAGGTTACACTAAATGTCATTACCAGAGGTATTTTATACAAATTGGGCAATTTTTTTTATCGTAGCCTATCGCCTCCTTTTCACAAACGGTCTCTCATTTATTTTCCATACTATTTTCATTCATTGAAAGTGTTCATTAAATTCTAAATTAAAGTTTGAACGACGAGAGTATTATTCCTATATTAAAAATATGGATTTGGTTACGATAAAAAACAATTTTATTAGCGTTTTCGAAGTTTTATTTTTTAATATAATCGGTGAAGCCGGGCTGTTAGCTCCTTGAGAATAAAGTTCAATAAAATAGCCCTTGTACTGTGTATTAGTGAATTATTATGGTAATAAATAGAAGCGAGCCACGATTTGTGTTCATAATTGAAACAATTAATCGGGTATTTATCTACTTTAATCATCTCTAATAAAATAGAAATACACAGTCGATCTGTCTGTCACTAATAATTTTTATATACATATATATTATTTGGATTCCTTTATAGTGTGGTGAAATCATGTTTTCCTATTGTATTTCTTTATAGGTTACTATTATAATGATTATTAATAGTTTCGCAGTCATAATAGAATATACAGTGTTTCATTATTTGACAAGAAATTTGTAATGAATTACGCTTTTTTTGTGTTTAATTCTTGTAACATCAACCGAGAATAGCTTATTTAGGCGTTATGACTGACTAAAAATATCTGATAAAATTCTAATGATAGTGAAAATATGTAATAATGTATTTGCTATGTATAAAAATTGACTTAACGACAGTTCCACATGACTAAAATAGCTCTTTGATATTATTTTTCTATTTCTAATTTTATGAAGATAACCGAAGTATATGGATCTTGTAATAGAAAAATCACATTCATAAATAAAACTATTTATAATGCAATTAATGTTTTATTTACTCCTGCATGGGTGTTATGTCAGTGACGTGGCGTCATAGATCTATTATACAATTTAAAGTAATCGCCCTCGGCAGCGGCTCAAACCTAGGTCCGTTCCCTCGGCGTGGAGCCCTTGAGTACGCTGTTCACGCGATACAATGACACAAAACCTTACATTACTGCTACAACATCACACACATCACCTATACACACGTGCACGCTTACACGCTGTTTTTCTTTTTCAGAGAAATAAACAACAGAGTTCTACCCTTATTGTTCCCTATCCTACTCTGTATAGTTTAGAGGAATTTTTCCGACACAAAATACACATAGGAGTTGTTGAGGTACGCATGCTTGGTAGACATGCATGTTTCAATAACTCGTATAATAATAATAAGCCTTTATTCAGTTAATATCCATGACACTTGAAAAGTTTTTTTAAATTAAAAAAAATATATATGTGTATGAGTGTTATAGAAGTAAGTATTTCGCATCTATTACTATGTATGTCATGGCCCCTTTCGGGTATAGGCCTCCTCCATTTGCCTCCATTTATTCCTGTTGTTAGCATATCCCATCCAATCTTTTCCTGTCAGCTGGATTATGTCGTCTATCCATCGAGTTTTGGGTCTGCCCGTTTGCCTTTTGGGCCTGACCATTTTGTTGCTCGTTTTTGCCCATCTTTCATCGGAAAAACGGGCGATGTGCCCTGCCCATTTCCATTTCAAACGCCGTGCGTGTTGCAATGCGTCTATTACTGTTGTGTTGTGTCTGATTTTTTTCACTGTTGACTTTATTGATGGTCTTGATGCCAAAGATGCTCCTTTCCATGGCTCGTTGGCAGGTACGTATTTTTGACGAGATGTTTTGGTTGAAGGGTTTGGGCACCATACAATAAGCAGGGTAATAGGCTCTCAGGAAGAGAGCCAGAACGTTCCTTGGCCGCCCCTAACATGCGGCCGACGGTACACCGTGGGGTTTTAGTCCGTGCGGGTCGGACATAACCCACCCTCTCCCCCGGGAGGGTGGGTATCCGTTAGGGATTTCCCCACGTTAATAAAAAAAAAGGGTAATAGGCTCGAATTCATCACTTTTTTCTTTAGTTTAATTGAAAGTTTTGATTTTATTATTTCTTTGTAACTCCAGAATTTTTTCCAGGTCATTTTAATTCTCTTGTCTATTTCATCTATGTGTCTTGTGTTTTTAAATGATATTTGTTTTCCGAGATAGACATAGCTCTCTACGTATTCTATAGGTGTTTCATTTATTAGTATGGGGTTCTTCATAGCGTTGGTAGCTACCTTTGTTTTTGAAGTATTTAGTTGTAGTCCTATATTTTTACACAAAACAAGCTACAGTCCAAGCCGAGGTGTGCCGTGCACCCTTGAGTTAGTCGCCCAAACATCCCTAATCGGCTGAGTGCCTTCAGCGCTCGCCTCGGTAGTTCGGTGAATCTGTAAAGACCTTTCCAGGTCAACAGCGTTTTCATTTCGAAAAAAAAAACAAAGTAATAAAAAATAAGATACATACTCAGTTGTACGTTATTTTAAATCTGTGATATCTTGCAATAAAATATTTAATCGGATAGTGATTATACGTAAGAATCAAAATAGAGTTGTGTATAACCAATTACTTTCTAATCTCATAGATGGCGCCGTGTTTCAATTTAGGATGTATTTCTCAAATCCAGTTTGTTCTATCAACTAGCCCCTACCCGCGACTTCGTCCGCGTAGTAATAGTTACTTTGAGGTAACTCTAACACACAGCGGAAGCTTTCGAGAAAAAAAAAAACGCTTTTGAAATATTAGTCATTGGTGCTCCGCTCCTATGGGTCTTAGCATGATAATATCTAACGTGTAACTTTCCTCGATAAATGAGCTATGTAACTCTGAAAGATTTTTAAAAACGGACCAGTAGTTCCTGAAATTACCTCGTACAATCTTTACATCTTTCCACGATCCCACGATTTCAGTATAATACAGCTAATTTTTCTACTACATATCGCACCCTAAATAAAGGCATAACTTAATACTTTGCCTCCATTGATATAAAACAGTAGTTTTGGAAACTTCAAAAAAACAAATCGCTGATTACATTATTTTTCCAAAATCTGCTCAAACGCCTTTATTTCACGCCATCGTCATGAAAATTTGCACACTTTGATTTTAGTAGTTTATCTATCTATATTAACAACAATATACATTGAAGAAATGTGGATCCACAAAACGCAAGTTTACAGAATGTTTTCTGTTTGTTATGGTGCTAAGTGAGGCTGCTGTCATGTCCTGTAAAACTAGCATTAATAAGAAAAATAAACTAGTAGTAGGGTGGAATAAATATGTTTGCGATGCTCACAGAGTGGCCAAGTTATACTATGAAACATAGGTATTACATGGTAAACCGAGATTCGGAAAAGTTTACGATAAGATGTGTCAAACTAGAATAATATTTAAATCTAAATTGAAGTGGTGTTTGGCTCGTATAGACCAGATTAAAATGCATATATTAGCGCCTCATCACGCGAATAAAGATTTTAAGCAGTTTTGGAAATCTACGAATAAATTAAATCCAAAACTTGGTCAACCTGTGAGTATACAGGGTATTGGTGAACCAAAGAATAGTAGAATTATTTTATGATAAAACCACCTTTAGAAAAAAAACCTGAAATTAATAAACTTGCCGTTTGTCAAGGTGAGAAACCTGTACGATTCTCAGAAAAACAAGTAGGTCAAATAATTAAAAATATGATCAAAGACAAATCTCAAGGCCATGACAATCTTAGCGTCGAACACCTGTAGTATGCAGAAGTTCACTTGCCAAGAGTATTAGGTATGTTTTTCTCTTTGTGTATAGAACATTGTTATCTTCCCGAAGATCTGATGAAAACGGTTGTTTTGTTTGTTTCATGTTTATTGAGTAATTATAGGCCTATATCACTGGCAACAATAATGGCTAAGGTATTAGATAGTTTGCTTAAGTCACAATTAAATAATTACATCAAACTTCATGATACACAGTTTGGGTTTCGAACTGGTATATCTACTGAAACCGCTATTTTGACTTTGAAGCAAGTTGTGAGACATTACACAGATGGACGTACTCCAGTATATGCATGTTTGTTGGACCTTTCAAAGGCTTTTGATATGGTAAGCTATCAAGCGTTATAGCAAAAGTTGCGAAACACTGAAATACCAAATGAATCTTTAGTTTTTGAGTATTGGTACAGCAATTAAATCAATATTCGATGGGATGGAACACTTTCTGAAGCATATAAACTTAAGTGTGGGGTAAGACAGGGTGGTCTGACGTCACCACTTTATTTAATTTGTACATAAATGATCACATTCTGAAACTTTACAGCCTGCATGTCGGTTGCTATATTGATGGTATAAATCTTAATAATATAAATTATACCCACGACATGGTGCTGTTGAGTCCTTCGATTGGTGGTATCAGGAAATTATTACGAACATGTGAAACTTATGTGAACTTATACGGTCTTAAATACAATTGTAAGAAAAGCCATTATATGATATCCTCGTGAGAAGGTTATTACTGGCAATCTACCTGTGAGTCTTAGTGGTAATACTTTAGAAAGAGTTTCACAAGTTAAATATCTCGGACACTACATCACGGATAATATGAAGGATGATAAGGACATAGAAAGAGAGCG
This sequence comes from Antheraea mylitta, assembly GCA_014332785.1. NCBI lineage: Eukaryota > Metazoa > Arthropoda > Insecta > Lepidoptera > Saturniidae > Antheraea > Antheraea mylitta. Next base: position 3,112,261 of record JACEII010000053.1, on the reverse strand, counting down.
AAGGGCATTGTCGGTGATAGGGAATATGCTGGTCCGGAGGTTTATTCGTTGCACACCCAGTGTAAAAATAACATTATTTAAAGCCTACCGCCAGAACTTCTATACCAGCAATCTCTGGACCTCATATACACTGTCTGCGTATACAGTACAATAATGTCTTCAGGGCATTATTGGGGCTGCCTCGATATTGTAGTTCATCGGGCATGTTTGCAGAAGCTCGTGTGCATGATTTTTACGCTATCATTCGAAAAAAAGCAAACTCCCTGATGGATCAAATGTGTGGCAGGCAGTTCAAATAATGTCTTGAGTATGTTATCAAGTAGACCGGATAGTTTGTTCACAAATGGACAAAGTTGTTAAAAAGTGTGTGCACCTATACAATTTGATGACTTTTGTTTGTGTGGGTGAAAAACGTTATTTCTAATTGCACTAAAATGTTCTGTATACCTCTAACATAGACTAAACTTTACTAACAACAAATGGATGTAATATTTTAATTTAATCTAATACCTTTAAACGAGCAATACTCTATATTCAGGATCTCGGAAACGGCGTCATCTATTTCCGTGAAACTTAGTATGTAGATAGTTTCGGGGACAATAAATGGATCTAGCTAGATTTCAGAAGAGATATATTTTCTTAATATTTTTTTGTATATAATTGTTGATTTTATAAGGCAAACCTAACAGATTATTTTAATTTAATAATGTTTTTTAAAGAACCGAGCTAGGCTCGGTCGGCCAGGTACTATATTATTATTGTTATAAGCATTATTTGATTTGTGCCTATATAATATAGAACTAAGTCTACAGATTAGAGTGAATTTAATATATGAAGGACCCAAGTCTTAAAAACCCTTACAAATATTAATGTGATAATGCAACATTCACTGCAGATTTTTTTCTAATATAAAGGCACAACTCAAACTTGCACAACGCGCGCGCAATCCGGCTTTGTCAAGTATTGACTCAATATTGATTTAGCTTTTATATCAGAAACGGAAGCAGCAGAATGTAAAAGAGACACATATGTCGCATGTAGTTTGGTGAAGCTGTTAAGACCTTGCTAGGTCAATAGCGTAGTCAGATCGAAAAAAACATGTCGCATTAATCTCTGTCTGTTTTCTTTGCCTGTGAGATCCACTTTGCAGAACTATCACTAACGAGCATTTCTATGTAGTCCGGTGAAGCTGTTAAGACCTTGCTAGGTCGATAGCGTAGTCAGTTCGAGAAAAAAAAAGAGCATTTCGATATGTGCGCTTCAAGTGTCATAAGAACAAACATGTATTATAAGTAATTCTTTAGGAAGAAGTACTATAAACGACAGTGAAACCCATCAATATTAGTTACGTAATTTATAAGAACTGTAGTAACAACCTCCTCTAGGAATTTGGTAAAATAGTTTTTTTAATAGTATTATAACCTCTAACCATAAACGAGACAATTAAACAAAAGTTTATTGATATCTTTATTTTTAAAATGAGGTAGAAGTTGAGACAGGTACACAGATTGGTTTCATGTTATTATTTTAATTTTACAAGTATACATAATATATTATTTAAAATATAATATTACAGATATTGTAACAATGTATAACGGTATTTACAAATTATGAAATAATTCTCATTTTAATACCTATATAATCAAATCATTGATATTTAAATGACTAAATATTACATAACATTTAAAGTAACATTTAAATTCGATTTCAATTATACTTATATACAATGTTTGAGATTCATTAACTATTGACAGATTAAAACAGTAACAAAAATTGATAAGTACTATTTATATTAATAACATTTTTGTTCTTGAATTTTCTTTATAATGGTATTTGTTTGTGCGTTTAATGTATTGTTATAGAACTCTTAACTAATTAAAAAAAACTTGATTACATCTTCGTCTACTGGTTTTTCAACTAATTTTCTTATTAATTTTTTCTTAGTAACAATTTTAGAGCTTTAGCGTTTAACAATTATTTTTGTTCTAAAAAGTTACACTTTTTTGGTATTATATTGAAACTTGAAAAATTAATTTAGTATGGTGGAATTTTGTCCAAGAAACGATCACTTGTACTAATTAATTCACTGTTTATATAAGACTTTTATATGTTAGGTACATATTAATGCACTTTCCCGCCATACCTCGCGATGAAGGCTTTGATATCAAACTTGCGCTTGCATCCCTCGTAGTTCATATATCGGATCTTACCAAAAACTGATCGTTCTGCCCAACCCTGATCATGTATACCACAGATAGACCACATACACCCTGTAAAGAATCATTGTAAAAATATTGGTATTACTAAATTTAAACCGGGCGTGTAAATATTTTAATTCATTAGGCACTAATAGACGTTTTTTTTTTTTTTCAACGTTTCGTGCTTTAGTGCTTGTTTAGAAACATTTTTCATTAATACTGACTTCGTGTATTAAATGTCGTTACATTAAATGTCAATTGGACACATAAACGGCAATCTGTCAATATTTTTAGATGCCCCCTGCATCTGTTTCACTCACTTTTTTTTGTAGATTTTTCTTTAACATGAATACTTTACATTTCTTATCCTAGAGTGAAAATCTATTATAACGACATATTTAGTAGTAAAAACTGATAGTTCTAACAACCAGTGAACTTTCATATTCTATTCAGCTGGGATCTTTTTCTGGATCAATATAACTGGTATCTTGTTCTAAACGAGGTAGCTATAAACGGTTTTAGATATTTTCTTTCATATAAACCTTGTACTAAATATAAACTTGACAATTACAAACCTTATCGAACTGAAAAACTCTCAATTTTCCGATAATAAATATACGGAGGAGTTGTTGAGGCGTGTATGCTTGGTACACATATACGTTTCAACAACTCATACATATATGAATAGTTAGCTAGGTTAGCTAAGATGGGGTTGCATGTCAGAGAGCCTCCGCGTGGCGCACCCCGGGCAACGTCGGTCCTATTGATCGGCGGCTGATCTCTGACCTGAGGGTGGTGTGTGAGCGGCACCCTCAGTACCGGGCTGGGGCGGATGAGGGCTCACTTTGAGCCCCAACGGCCCAGTACCGGGTAGCGGCCGGCGAGGTCGATGTGTATATACCGACCTCGGCGGGCGTACCGCGAACTTGACGTGTAGAAGGAGAAAAGAATGAAGGCAAGATTTAAAAAAGGAATACCCCAGGAGGGTACCGGCTCCACCGGAGTTGGAGAATCCCTCCCCAAGCCCTCGGGCTTGGGCAGCCCCACCGTGTCTGGGGGGGGCAAAATTTTGCTTCGTCCCTTAACGACCCGAACCCGAGCAGGAACACGGACAACCGATCTCTCTAAGAAAGCGATGACCATGGCCACTCGTTCAAGAACTACCGATCAGCCTCACGTTTCGGAACAGCTGCAGGATGTGGAACTGCCTCAGGCTGCGGAACTGCCTCAGGATGTGGAACCACCTCAGCCTTCGGAACTGTTTCAGGCTGCGCAACAGCCCCAGATGGCGGATCAGCGTCCGGCACCGTCTGAGAAGCTTCCGGAAGAACCCACTGAAGGTAGTGATGCAAGTGCGACCCCGATGATCACGGCTAGTGAGGGCAGTGATGGCTCACAAGCCGGGGCATCGAGGGGGCACTCATCTTCAGACTCTGAGCCCGAAACTGGTGCGACCGGACAATGTACCCCGGTCGTCAAAAGAAGTAGAGGTCGCCCGGCCACGACCGGTAAATATGTAGGCTTGGCGGAAGCTACGGCGAAACTCAACCGCTTGAAAAAAGCGGAGCAAATTCGTGTTGCAGAGGAGGAAATCGAGAAGCTGGCATCAAAGGCACGGAGGGAGCGTGTCACGAGGAAGGTAGCCGCTCGAGCCAATGCTAGCGAGCAACTCACCGTTGACCTGCGGAAAAGAGCTCTTGACGATGTGGAGGTCATATTGTGCGTCGCCAAGGATTCGAGACGTCTGCAAGGCGGGTGTAAAAAGGCTCTCAACGAAGCCGCTGCATCCATAACGGAAGTAGTAAGCGAACTGTGCAGCCGGACTCCTTCTGAGGAAGTTGAGAAGCTTCAGGCGGCATACGCAAGACTGGAGGAAGCAAACGCCAGGCAGGCCGCAGAGCTAGCAGAACTCCGAAAGCAGGTGGCGGAGCTTTCTATCTTGCGGGCTCAACTACCAGCGGTTAGCGTTGCTGCCTCCCACGCTGAACTGAACACTGAAGTGGAAGTCTCACTTCCTCCTCTCCCGCAAAGTCTGGCGAGGGACGGTTTCCCATCCCTACCTCAGCGCCGAAAACCGGGACATCACGTTGAAGGCCTACCTATCAACGTAGATAGAAAGCTCGAGGAGATGGCGCGCATGCTGAACACACGATTCGAGGCTCTGGAACGGAGACTCCCTCCCGAAAAGCGTCCGCGCCCACAACTGGCTGCTGACCAGAGGGTTGCAGAGGAAACGGGTAGACTAGCGCCTACAATTGAGCAGTTTTCAGAGCCTTCTGCACCTCAAAGACCGTCTAGGAGGAAACGGAGGAGGGCGGCTGCCAGAGAACCTCTTAGCGGCAAAAAATATCTACCGCCACCCCAACCTATAGAGAGTGAATGGGTGCTAGTGGGAAAAAACGGCAAGCCTAAAAAGAAGCCGAAAAAAGCGCCCAAAAGACCGTCATCCAAGGAGCGTGCCCTGAAACTCCGACCTCCAAAATCAGCTGCAGTGGCTATAACACTGCAGCCTCAGGCACAAGATAGGGGCGTCTCCTACTTAGAAGTGCTCCAGCGTATAAAGTCGCAAGTGAGCATGCAAGAGCTCGGAATTGCCGGCGTCAAATGGCGCAAATCAGCCACGGGAGGCTACCTATTTGAGGTTCCCGGAGCCACTAGTGGTGGGAAAGCGGATGCTCTGGCCGCTAAAGTCAGGGAGGTGGTCCCAGAGGACGTGAAAGTGTCCAGACCAATGCTCACTGCTAATTTGCGCATTTCGGATCTGGACGAGTCCGTAACGCCCGAGGAAGTTGTT
>JACEII010000053.1:3057285-3103087 GCA_014332785.1 Antheraea mylitta | reverse complement strand
TGTTAAGACCTTGCTGGGTCAATAGCGAGTCATTTCGAAAAAAAAAAATACATAAAAAAATATTTAGGCCAATATGTGCAGCAGTTCTGAAGTGAAATCCTACATACATACGGATATTATTATTTACTAGCCTCTGCCCGCGACTTCGTCCGCGTGGAATAGTTACTTTGGGCTAACACGCAGCGGAGACTCTCAAGAGGAAAAAAACCCGATTTTGAAACATTTTTAACTGATACTTCATTCGTATTGGTCTTAGCGTGATGATATATAGCCTATAACCTTCCTCTATAAATGAGATATATAACACTGACAGAAATTTTCAAATCGGACCACTAATTTCTGAGACTACACCCTCTACTTCACAAACTCACAGACAACCTCTTTATAATATTAATTAATTAATTAAAATATAGATGTATATTAAACAAATCTTGAGTTACCAACAAATCCATTAGGATCCCTTCCATCAATGCTGTAGTGGTCGTTGAGATATATGGCATACTTTAAAGCATCTTCGGGACTCGGTGTCCACTCCAGAATCTTCTTACACCAATACATACGAAGGAACCCATGTATTTTACCTTCCTTCACTAATTGCAACTGAGCAGAGTTCCAAAGGTCATCGTGTGTCTCCGCTTTAGATAATTTCTCTAACGAATAAATGTGTGTTCTTTTGTCTTTTCTATAAGAAAAACATATTTATATTATGCTACTTCCATGCTACCTATACTTGTAATAAATGCAAGTGTGCAAAGACATTATAGTGACGATAGACACAGCATCATAACTCAGTCAGCAATCTTTACACACATCAAAAGAAGTTAGAAACAATAATTTCGAGCCATTGGAATGACAAAGAGGTGCCAACATTTTACTGTGTCTTTATTTGAATGTTCTAGTTCCATGAGTAGCCGGAGTATTATAAATGGTCAAATCCCTGAACTATTTAAATTTTCTACATTCGTCATTATTCTGGAAATATCACACAAGAACACATTTAATTAATTTGGAATTGGGGAATATTCACATGCGAAAAACCCTGTCACCATAATACGGTCTCATTACAATGTTTTCTTTTACTGAAAGATTTGGATCATTGTAGGAATGGAAACTAGTAGGGGTGTGCGAATATCGTTCGAATCGAATATCAATATTCGAAAATTCACGAATAATTCGAAAAGAAACGAAAAATTCTTAAAATTTCGAGTAACTCGAAAACTTTCGAATAATTCGCGAATTAATGAAATATCTTTGAATATTTAATATTTACTATTTAAATTAATTAAAATCGTGTATCGAAATATTCTACTTACGAATAATATACTTTTCGTTTAAAAATCAATTACCCAGAGAATACAATTGAATCGAATTGAATTGTCGGTACCATGAAAAATCTAGATGATAATATTGGCAAGAGATTCCGAAAAAAAAATCACCAGGGAGTCATTTTCTTCTACAATATTTCAGCTGAATTGAAAATACTCAAAAATTCACTAATAACTTAAATAGTTCACGAATAATTCGAAAATTTCAAATCGTTCGAAATTCTTCGGGAACTTTCGAATCGAACACTAGCGTTCGATTTGCAACGAATAATTCGTAAGTTTGAATTATTCGCACACCCCTAGATACTACGTCTTTGTCGCAGCGTCTAAAAATATAACTGAACTCTCATCTTTTTTCATCATCAATGCATGATAGATATCATCTACTGGAAATAGTGAATGTTTCCACTTACCTATGATCATCCAAAGTCTTCTGTGCCCAAGCACTGGCGCCTTTGATACTGTCATAATGTTCACAATAGAAACAGAAGTTATCAGCCAACTCCCGCCGTACTATTGCTTCTTCCAGAAATGCGTTTACACTCTCCGTGTACTCAGATTTGTACGCTTGAACACATAACGCTACTCGTTGAACTGATATCTGACCTGAAATTTGTAGATTTATTTAAATGAATACTCAGGTTTTTGTAGGTGGTAGAGCCACGCTGAAGTTATTATTGGTTTCAGCATGAATGGGTCGGCTCGTCTGGCGTATCACCACCCTCTCACAGAAAACCGACGTGAAGTAACAGTGCTTGCATTGTTGCGTTTCGTTCGGTCAGCGAGAGCGCCTGAGACCCATATCCCCTCCCCTCCCCTCTCCTCTAACACCCCTCCCTTTCTCTCCACTCCCGCAAACACAGGCTAGCAACGCACTTGCGACTCCTCTAGGGTTGCTAGTGTCTATGGACGACGGTGATCGCTTAACAACAGGTGACCCGCCAGTTCGTTTGGCTCCTATATGATATAAAAAAAAGTTTAAACAAAATTCATTAGTATTTTGTTTAAATGTTATTGTAATTTTCTTTTTTGCTTAAGGGTGTATCATGATATTCATTGCATATTATTTTCATAAATTTTGTTCTTTTAAGCTAGCTAGGATTATGTACACACATATAATTATTTTTCAATTTATTCAAATGCATAATATATTATTGTCTATTGTATAGGAAAAACAGTTCCTAACTTTATTATTATAACATTTAAAACTAAAAAATAATTATTTCGAATAATTCACGACTGGAGTTGGGTATATACGATTCAGAGCGTCACCGACACGAGCATGATGATTGACTTATATTCAATTTTCAACACGTCTAAATAAGTATTCTTAACACTTCAATAACATTGATTAAAAAACAGCAGAGAAGCTACTGAACTGTTTTTCACGTAAATATTTTAGATATAATAATATATTCTTTAAGTTTATATTAGTGACAAATATACATTTTATATGAAAGGTCTGAACATATAGGATTAACACTTTGAATATGTATGTAATCATGGACATTAAAAACACAAAGTGTACTGAATACAAACCAAAATGGAACCACGGAGATAAATTACTCAGGGCTTCTTGTGTAGGATCATTGCGTTTTGAAGCATAAACCTTTAGTCTTTTGTCTATAAAGCTTTTTAACATTTTTACAGCCTCATCATAACCTGGCTTTGCCCACTCAACAGGACCCACTGTTTTATCTGCCTCTCTAGTTTCTATGGCTTCATCCCAATCAATGGGCTGAAAAAAGTATGTGAAAACAAATAACTGTATATTTCACATCACTATACCATAAACAGATTTTTAGTTATATTAAAGAGAGGAATGAAAGGAGATTACATGTGTTAAAGATATAAATATTAAGAAGTAAGTATGATGTAGGAGTTTTTGTCGTTTTCTAGTCTATCATGTAGTGGACTCTATATTTTATTCATAATCTTGTGTTATTTGACTCTATATTTTGTAAATTTGGTGGTGTATATAAAAATATAATATAGTTAGTTTATTGTGCATAAGTGAATTGAATGGAAAATAATACCATGGTGCATGAAATTCTAAGAAGCCACATAAACTCCCTGTATTGTTCTAACAAGCGATCCACCATCTTGATAGAAAATTGATTCAACAACGCTTAATATTGAAACGATCGTACGACGTTTGTAATATTATTGACTAGGTGACAATGGCAGTAATAATCTGAAAGATTGATTGCCAAAAATAAAGTTTAAAAAAAAGTATGGTGTAACAAGCAATGGAATAGATAAGACTAGGAATTGATACATCAAGAGAAACTGAAATTGCAATATGATAGATATATATATTACTTAGTGAACAACACTACTCCAGTCAATTTCACTCATTTTACAGTTATTCAACTCATCCATCATTCAACGGTTATTTTTTTGCATTATCTCGCATTTCTCTTCATGCAGTAATTAGTATTTTATTAATTGAAATATCCAAAATACATGGAGTTTAATGCATGTCATGTATATTTTCAACTAAAAGTGAAGTGGTATTGTTTGCTATATAATGATATGTTAAGGAGTAATAGTAGCATGGTACTGGTATCTCATTAGGAGATATTAAAATAATTATATCAAAATCATGCTTAACGTTAAGAATATGTTTATATACAGGAGCAGAGGAAGACTTAGGTATCTATTTGTGTGAAGGATTGAAAGAAGGAGGGACTGTGAAAATGGGTAGAAAAGGTAATAAAACTTGATAGAATATAGGAAAACATGTAATTCCAACCTTATTCAAATGCAACAATTGGAATGTTACAAGATTTAAAAGAAACAATTCATCAAAATATAAAATTCAACAACAAAGTGACAGTGAAATATCATTTAATCAAACTAAAAATGATCAAAGATCCCATACCTCAGGGTCAAACTTGCTCGTATAAGGATGCTTGATGACTGGAGGGAACTCTGTCAAATATTCACTCAGCTTCGTGTTAATTTTGTTTCTTATTGTCCTAGCAGAGTATTCCTGTTTATCAGATGCCACCCAGCATGGCACAACATTGTGAGCATCAACCTGGAGTTTATTTAGCTAGATTATTCCAAAAAATTTATAGGCGGTAGATCCACGTTGAAGCTATTACTGATTTCAACATGAATAGGTTGGCTCTCTTGGGGTAGTAGCACCCTCTCACAAAACTGATATGAAATAATAGTGCTTGAGTTGTTGTGTCTCGTTCGGTCAGTGAGAATGTTGGAGGCCCACCCCACCTCCTCTCTCCGCCCTTACCCCTACCTCCCAAACACACTCTGGTAATGCACTAACAACTCCCTTGCTGTTGCTAGTGTCTATGGATGGCAGTGATCACTTAAGACCAGTTGACTCGAATGGTTGTTTGCCTCCTATGGCTTAAAAAAAATCAATAGAGAGGGAGTCTTAATGTGACTAGAAATCAAAGTTATCTAATCATATATACAGCATAAGAGCTGACATTGAAAACTTCCGTCTACATTTTTAAATTTGCCATTTAATATCCTAAATGTACAATTAGGAGTTTTAAAATAAGCTTTGAACATATAATTTGATATTTGCAGTGAAAATAGATAAGTAACAAACTGCTAACTGACTAACATTGTTTTTCGATTACTGTAAAGTCAAGATATATCACATATAAGTAATTGAAATGGTCACTAGATAATTAAAAAAATATTATTGGAATATTACAGTATCTGAGACCACTCAACTTATATGCGATATTGATTTGACTACAATGTAATTTTTTGGTAAATCAAGTTACAATATTATGTTATGGGAGTAATTATTTTCCTACATTGTATTTACTCTGAAGTGTACTATTAACAACAGGTTTAGTATATGAAGTGTTTTATCATAGTAAACAGAGTAAATTGATGAAAATCTACATCAGAAATTAAAACACTCGTCTTTAAATATTTGTTTAAATCATCAATTAATGAAGTGAACTATATAATCATTTGTAATTTACCTGAATTAAAGGTACATCTTTTTTAATATTTTTCCTAAGACCATCCAACCAGCCAAGAGGAACTCGCAGTGGGTTGAAATCACAAACAACTGCCCCTATATTGTGCTTTGTAATCCACTGTGGTAGTACCTCCGCTCCACTGCCTTCCAATAGATGAAAGGATATGTTTAACTTTTTACAATCTGCTGCTACTTTTTCTAAACCTTAAAATATGAAAACTTATATATAAAAATTTAATATGTCAAGTACATTTAGATATAAAATTATGAAAAATATGTCTATGAAGGTCTGGTTATATTGGACAATAAAAATATCTAGCAATTAAGTAACACTTTTATCATAAATAGTTTATTATTTACTTTGAAATTGTATTCTGACATCATTTATGGTTGTTTCTTTCCTCTAACTCTATGAATTAAAATCACTGTCATCATACCTGAGTGAGATGGTTTTTTAATATACTTTGTTTTTTTTAGCATCAGACAACAATCTTTCCTTATGTTAAATGACAATGTGGACAAGGATGGTAACAGCTTAATGGGCTCTAAAGTAAAGCTACAAAAATATACTAATCGAGCTATAGTGACTAAATTTTCAACCTAAAGGTGCTAGGTAGCGAAGAAAGCATTTGACAATGCCTTACCATTAAACAATTTCATCATAGTCTCTGTTCAACAAAACCTAAAGCCCATAAGATTCAAACACAAATCCATTTACTCCAATCTGACACTGAGCCATTATTCATCAATCAGTGTATCATGCAAATCTGCTGCTTCACCCGATTAGGCCTCCCACGGCAGCTGCTCAAGCCTAGGTTTGATCCCTCGGTAGGGAGCCCTTGAGTGCGTTGCTTGCGCGATACAGTGACACACAAATATACATCACCGCTACAAACACTACACGATCACCCCACACACGTGCACGCCTACACGCTTACACATGAAAGTGGAAGGGTTTACTTTTTTCCCTTATCGAACTGAAAAACTCTCAATTTTCCGATAATAAGTATATATGGAGGAGTTGTTGAGGCTTGTATGCTTGGTACACATATACGTTTCAACAACTCATACATATATGAATAGTTAGCTAGGTTAGCTAAGATAGGTCGCGATTTTGCATGCAACAGCCAACAGCCAAACCGAGGTGTGCCGTGCACCCTTGAGCTGGTTGCCAAAATAAAATCGGTTGAGTGCCTTAAGCGCTCGCCTTAGTAGCCCGGTGAAGCTGTTAAGACCTTGCTGGGTCAATAGCGTGGTCATTCGAAAAAAAAAGAACAAATCGGCTGCAACTTAAAAGTCTCCACTTACGAAAAAAATATTGAAAAACTTACATACTCTTTACAGAAAAACTCTATATACTAACAAAACCAAAGAGGGTAACACAGATTTCATCTATTTGTTATTTGAAAAGAAAACTGATAAATTTTAATTACAGACATCAATAGTCATATATTGTCAGATTTCAAGTAATTGAAGTTGACAAATTTAACAAAAAAGTTATAAATGTTGAAGTTTAAATGTAATTTGAATCATTTATCTCACTTGTACCCCTAATGTAATAATGTAATAGACATTACCCCCTTTCATTTTATACAGTCGATTTGCTACAACAATATTCACTTCAAACTTAAAAGCAAAATAAGATATTTGTACTTCAAATATCTAACTAATGTAATAATGGATATTAAGAAACAGAAAAAGTTTAGACTTGCTAGGATATGATAAGAGACAGTTATTTCAAAATACCAGCTGATAGTGAGACTCTATAAGAAGAATTATTATATACCTTTAATAAGGAAGTGAAACTGTCTAACTGATGCATCCAAATATTTCGCAATCAAACAAAAACAAACATGAAGTGGTACTTCATTCTTCAACGCAAGTTTCTGAGCATACAAAAATGCCCAATTATCTTGAACTCTGCTATCTCTAGACATCCAATATACTATTCCTTCGCATTTGTCAGGAACCTTCTGTTCCTTAGAGACTATCCGCATACGTTTTCTGTTAAAATTAAAGTGTAGAATGGACTCTGCAGTTTCTTCGCGTTTTGAGTGAAATTTTCTCATAAACTCTTCAACATCAGACCCAGTTTCGGTACTCTTAGTTGTCACTGACTTCTTCAATTTTTTGGGCGCAGAAGCCATTTTTAACACAGATTTTAAAAAAATAACACTATTTTGTAAATTTCTAAACATTTGTTAACTGAAGACATAAAAAATTGAAAAGGCATTGACAGTGACACAGTTATTGAAATAGCCAATGTCAAAATGTTCAAAATACTAGAGATGTATAAGTAGTTCGGAATCAAAATAGTTTTAAGAACTAAATGGGTCTCTTGCCCATTAGATCAATCTTGGTCTGCTAAGAGGTTTCAACTGGACCAGTTTAGATGCGTATCTGGTTTTAAATCAATGCGACATTGTACACGCCAATTAATAGTGCAAAGTTGGTGATGTAGCATTGTTCTAATTAATAGTATCAAACAACCACAATATTGCATACTGCATTGCGTCAAAAAAACGGAAGAACTGCAAAAAACATTAATTAGCCTAAATAGACCTAAGTAAGACCAGAAAGTTACGTGTGAACTATTTCATAGCTGATAATTGTTTCATGAACAAGTTTGCATGACAGAATCCCCTGCACAAATTCCTTTACACAAGACTTCGAAATACGACGTAAAAGTTATCTCATATAATCTTATCAAAATGTGTTTTTTTTTCAATAGCTTTATTGACAAATCTTAATGAAAAAAAATTAAAGATCTGAACACTCATAGCTCGTTAAATTAGCTCTATAAAACAACAACAAATAGAATTATATTTTTTATTACTGTAATTTTTATGATTAGTTAAATACAAATATCAAGATTTATAATATGAATTGGTTATTTAAACGTCAGAATCTTCCAAATTTGGAAAATATATTTCTCTAATACTGTTGCTGCATGGATGACAATTCATCCTGTCTAAATTCGTCTTCAAACACTCAATAGAACAAAATGAAATGAGTTTGCATGATATACAAATTATCTTTTGTTCTTCAAATGGGAGCGCACATTCGAAGCATATATTGAATTTGTCATCCTAAAACAAGAATAACTAATGAAGGATTTATATTACATTTCTTCTGTCTTATATTAAACGATGTATAGCCCAATATGTCCTTTCAAATGCTACAAGTGTTTGTCAGGTAGCCATTATTGATTAAAAATCCGAAATATAAAAATAATTAATATATTCATTTTAGACCTTGAGAAGGCAAATATTCTCTAGTGATGTCGAAGTTTCAAAATGCATAGGTTCATTTGACAAAAGAAAAATATTCTTATGAGACAACGACAAATAGGTAGGGTATTTTCTAGTGCTCGGATTATATATGTGATATATTGATCGCCCTCCATTTAAATTAAAGGTGCCGAGACCCGCACTTACACTTTGACAAGTTTATTTAGGCGAGTCATAATTTTTTAGATATGATTATCATCCATCTCTATAGTTTATAACACGAAATAATTATTTTAATAAACAATGGCTGATATTATCATTACATACTATTGTAGTATAACTATGCAAACTTACAGATCTCACTTGAAGTTCAGGTGTAGCATATGGTCTTTTTAAAGACACCATCTCCGAACTTAAAGATTTTGATATTTTATATTCTTTAAGTATGCTATGAACCTCAGATTCCACCAAATCTTTTTCTTGTGCTGTCATATATCTCGAACCTTGTGACATTAGATTTAATTTCACGTTACAGAAATGTACAATGTAAAGTAAGTATTTGAGAATACGACTGTCATTATACAATTTATATTTGACTGTCTTCAATATATCCCAGATTTCTAAACAACGAACTGTTGTTACCCAAAGTCCTACGCACTTTTTGTTCTTGTATTCTTTGAGTATCATGTTCCATTGACGATGTTTATACCTACAACATTTTAAACGTTTTAAATTAACTAATCATTTTATTTTCCTTTTTAGGTATTAAGGATATCAGCGTAATACACAAAATTACATTTCTTTTATTAACTTAATAATTTGTATTGCTTTGTAGTTAAAGTTCATAACATTTATCGATTGTAAATGTCACCAATTTATCACTGATGGTGAAAATACCATGGCTTCAGTCAACCGTATGCATGATATCTTTGGCAGAAAGACTAACTAATTGACGTGACAAGACTGATTCCACCTCGTCTGCCAAGTAGTCTTTCCACTATTGATGTGATAAGTTTCTACGGAGAATTTATAAATTTGATTTGTTAGAACTTTATAAATGAATACAGACTTATTGACGACTTCAATGAGTTCTTTAACCAGTTTCGATTGCAACCATCTGATATGTAAAAGTCTTGTGCAGTCTGTAGCCAAGTCTATCGCTTGTATATAGTCTCCAGTTTCATATGAACCTATTTTTCCAACGGACTTTGTTAAGAGCTTATCAACCTTTTTAGTTTTATCAGATCTCTTGCCTTTTGTGTCAGCTTTACTAACTAAAACATTAAAATATGCTATAGGTAAACAAATTATCCAAACATTGCTAAAATAAATGAACACGTGCAAACCTGTTCCCGATGGTTTGGTGTGTGAATTTTCTATCTCTCTATGAGTTTTCCTTGCAAATACAAATAGATTTTCATAGATGTTATCTCCATTCTGGCATTTTAACAGAGGATCACCTCCAAACAGAAGCAAATTAGTTATCTACAATTGATATAAATAGTTGGAATTATTATATCACTCGACGAAAAATTTCAATAAAACATATATTTTAACTTACCGTTTGCAAGCGTTCAGAGGAAGGTATTGAGTTGAAAAATGCTTCCGTAAATATTTTAACAAGAATTGTTTGGTTACTGCTATTTATAACAGCATTCAGGTCGGTATTAGGAGACTTGATAAATATATCGAGTACACCCATACCTTTGCTCATTGCAATGTCAATGGCTGAACGTCCTTTGAATTGAAGTGTACTATTACATTTATGCTCTAGAAGAGAATGAATTACTTCACGACGTAGCTGAAATTACAAGTGCTAATTAAATTATAAAATTGTTTAATTACCTTTCAAAAAGCTATAGAGATATGAAGCATGTTTACCTCTTCTTCTGTGTCATTGTTCACCTTCCTAGAAAGAACGACATGTAGCAGTGTAGGTCCAGGTGTATCTTTGTGTGTAACGTACATTTGGGAGTCACCACAAGGAAGACAATGATCTGCATTGGCACCGCTTTCGAGTAATGCTTGTATTATTTCCACATTTTCAAAAGTAAACGGGAGCGATATAACCACATCTAATGGAGAGTAGTTAAATGTCTGCAACAAAGATTCTGAATGCAGTACGTACTGTGCAACCACATCATTACTTGATTAGTACGGTTATGAACATAATTGTTAAAAGTCATGGTAATTTTTTTATAATAGAACAATTTGTTCGAAAAAATTTTTCCTGTATTTCGGTACTAAAAACCTTTTATGTAAGTACAGTGGAGTAAGTATATATGAACATCATTTTTCATTGACTACTGTATTCTATATTGATATAATTTTATGGCCAAAAAGGTTTGTTATTTATTGCATTATTAAATATTACTTACTTTAGGATAAGTTTCGTTGACATCAGCACCATATTTCGTTAAATGTCGAACGAGTTCTGAACACCCTGACATTATTGCTATAAAAATAGCTGATCGCGGACATCTTACTAAACGTGGATCAGCTCCGTCTGATAATAACTGAAGTATGGTGAACATTATACGGGAAAGCCTAAAAATTTAATTTTTCTTTCTACTTACTTTATCTTAGAGTTTTCAAAGTACAAATTATACATACGAATCTCTCTTCTGTTTATCAGCACTGTCCATTGATGTATAATTTCCTTTTTCACTATTCTGCCACATCATATCTTTACTTGCTTTTTTAACATCTTTTAGAGTTTTCGATAATGCCTTCTTTGGACCTTTTTCTGCTAGTTTCTTAGTATCCTCTTCACTAATATTTAATTCTTTTATCATATCATTGACTTCAAGCAAGTACGTTACAGAGTTATTGCCACAAGGTTCAAATAAATCATTCAGTCTTATTAAATATTCATTATGTATATCGTAATAAAGTCTCTTTTCTTCAGAAAATAATTCTAAAGACTCATTATCCTTAAATTCCGGATTTTGAATTGATCCCTCTACTTTTATCTTAGGACCCAACTCATCCTTTATAGGCATAGATTTTATTTTCTTCATATTTGGATTTTTAGATAATTTACTTGGAGATCTGGTAATTCGACCAGTTTGTATTGCGCACGGTATATCTTGTAATATGTTCCATTCCAATACTTGATCTTCCTTTGCATCTATATAATATTGATTACCAAATTTTACCATACTGTATAACAGCATTTAGATTTACATATGGACTATCACCCGACCGAATTTTTATAAGAGACTACATAAGATATTTGATTTCAAAAAACTATGAAAACACGTCTTTTTTATATTTAGCTGAATCGCTACAAATTATTATAAGTATGAGTTCAAAAATAACAGATTTTGGCAAAAATTTAATTCTCTTTTTCACTATCTAAGGGATTAAATTTCCTTAAAGCTCACCTATAGTGAAAAAGAAATATGCATGCAAATCTTCACGATTTTAGCCCCAGTACTTTAGGCTCTGCGTTAATACGTAGTCAGTAATTATTCTATATACATATATAGATAATTATTGAAGTACTTACGAAAAGCTGGTATGATGGACGGAGGCAATAATGCTTGAGCTATATTTGCACTTGGTATATTTTTTTCAGTGCAAAGGTATTGCACAAGAGCCAACCCTAGTGCCGTACAACAGGAGTCGTTAAAACTGTTTATATCAGCCCCAGCTTCTACTAAGAAATGGACAATATCGAATTGATTGCCACACTGTAAAAAAATTTATTTGAACAGTTTATATAAATAGTAAGCACACAGAAACTTTATTTTCTTATACCAGAACTCACCACTGCATACATAATTGCGGTATTTCCTTGGCTATCAGATACGTTGGGATAAACATTACAATCGTTAATGAGTTGGGCTACATTGGCAATATGGCCAAGATAGCTTGCCATTAGTAAACTTCTGTAATTTGAATGAAGAAAACAAAATACTATGTAGATAATGCACTTCTTTATATTTTGAAAGTTATTGAGTACTTTGTTAGCATACGAAAATTTTAGAATTAACATAAGCTTCTGGGTTTTACTGATTTTGATCTAATTTAAATCAGCGCCGAGTTTTTATTTTTATCAGAATACTAACTACATGTAATCAGAGTTCTGTTCTCTATATACATTCTTGTAGAGATCTGATGAGCAGTACATACAATCATGTATGCATTACAGAACGTCTAAAATAGAATGTTTAAAATTGTAAACTTATTTGCAATAAAATGTAAATTTGTTAATTTAGATTTGTTAATACACAGACCTGCAATCAAGTTCTTGTTTACCAGCCGGCTTAAAAGATCTTCTTGGTCCAGATAGAATTTTCTTCAATTCGATTCCAAAATTCTCTCTCTGTTGTTCGTGTTTGTAGCAATGATTCATCATGTGTATCATCATTGGATTATTGTTCCAAGCATAATATATTTGAATGACTTCATCATTGTCTGATCTTCTTTGACCTCCATCTGAAGTTCTCTAATGATAATTTGAAAGAACATTTTATGTAACTAGTCACGTATTTTATCTATACTAAAATATTATGAAGCTGAAGAGCACGTTTGTTTCTCAGAAACTACTGGTCCGATGTGAAAAGCTGTTTCAGTGTTATATATCTCATTTCTTGAGTATGGCTTTAGGTTATTTATCATCACACTAATAGAAACAGAGCCCCAATGAAGAAAGTTTCAAAATCGGGGTTAACCTACGTATTATTTAAAAACATTTTCACCTTCTACGTAAACGAAGTCGCGAGTTAAAGTTATCATTAGCCCAAAGTAACTATTCTACGCGGACGAAGTCGTGGTGAGAAGCTGGTTTAATATATTTCCTCTAGATCGATTATTTTTTTATTTTTTTTCGATATGACTACGCTATTGACCCAGTAAGGTCTTAATAGCTTCACCGGACTACTAAGGCGAGCGCTTAAGGCACTCAGCCGATTTTATTTTGGCAACCAGCTCAAGGGTGCACGCCACACCTCGGCTTGGCTGTTGCCTGTTGCATGCAAAATCGCGACCTATCTTAGCTAACCTAGCTAACTATTCATATATGTATGAGTTGTGGAAACGTATAAGTGAACCAATCATACACGCCTCAACAACTCCTCCATATATTTATTATCGGAAAATTAAGAGTTTTTCAGTTCGATAAGGGAAAAAAATAAACCCTTCCACTTTCATGTGTAAGCGTGTAAGCGTGCGCGTGTGTGGGGGTGATCGTGTAGTGTTGTAGCAGTGATGTATATTTGTGTGTCACCGTATCGTGCAAGCAACGCACTCAAGGGCTCCCTACCGAGGGATTGAACCTAGGCTTGAGCCGCTGCTGTGGGAGGCTTAATCGGGTGTGCGGGAGCGAAATTAACCCCCAGACCACGGCGGCATGATCTGTGGTTACGCGGGCGTGAGCGTGAACACGCTCTGTTTCGAGGGACAGGCTGGTACTGATCGTTCGCTGACGTGATTGAATCAGGAGGGTCGGTAAAAATGTGTCGCGGACGTCTTTTATAACGCGCAGCGTTAGGTACGGGTTCATAGTTTGCGGCGGATACCACTAACGGACTGGGATGATTCGCGGCTTTTTCAAAATAACTAATTGTAAGTGATTTTGCTCTAGATCGACAATATATGACTTCAGATTGTTACATATTGACATTCGAGTTACTTACCTCTTTTTCTGGTAAAAGAGATAGCTCTTCGAGGCTGACCATTTTTTCATTGTAATAAGCACAGTTAAAGTCATCGATATAACAAAGAGCACTTTCTAAGTCAGTACAGTATTTCGAGTATAACATTTTCCACTTTTCCACAGCCACCATTGGTTGAGCTCCGTTTTGTTTGAGAAGTTCCAGTGCGCTATTTGTTTTACCTACCTAATGGAAAAGTGAACGTTTAACATTTGTAGTGGTGGGTTTATAAGTTTGCCGCCAGTAGGTTATTCAAATCTTGCCGTCCCAAATGACCTCTACAATTTGATACCCTAGATCATAAAAATAAAATAAAAAAGACTTTTTTTTTTCTCGAACTGACTACGCTATTGACCTAGCAAGGTCTTAACAGCTTCACCGGACTACTAAAAAAGACTTTTATTTGCTACATACTGATATTACTATTACATTTTTTTTCAAGAACTATATAGCGCTCGCCTCACCGACGTAGGCCTCCCCCAAACTTCTCCATTCATCCTTCCTGGACGTTATTCTTGGCCATTTCCAGCCACACCTCTCTTCAAAACATCACTCCACCTCTTTTTGATCCTTCCTTTTTTATTTTATTCAAGTTCATAATCATATTAATTACATTTTTCAGCTAACTAAATGGCAATGGTATTGTTTGTGCTACATCTACCTAATTACTTTTATACTAATTATCTAATTACCACCTTATTCCTGTAAATACTATGATTGGCAACTATGTTATTGATGAGTTACCTTCTAGAACTTTAAATGTGAAACCTTTTAATATCTGTGAGAAATAAAAAAATCCATAAATTTGCCGCCTTAGGCTGCAGCTTACTCAGTCTACTGGGAAATCTGCCATTGAATATTTGTATAATCTAATCAGAGCCATTTATGGTGGTAATCATTACAATCGTTTACATATATTTTATACTGCTAATTAAAATAAATCAACTAACCGTCTTCAAAGTTGTTGATAGCAACACGCGATGATCTTCAAGAAAAGCTCTGCCATTGCTTGTAGATTTTAAGTCGAAAGCGATACTAGGTGCTGGTGGTCGCCAAGTCAGCCTGATAAGCTGTGTCCCACGCCAGAGACCTACGTTTTCATTTAAAGACAAGTGGGATTCAACACCAGGTCCCCATCGTAAGTCTTTATGGAACAGTCCCTAAAAATGTCGAAGCATTGAGGAACATGCTTGTGTTTAAATCAAATCTGTATACAAAGAGGCAGATTCAAAATAGTTAAATACATCTTTCTCCACTGTTTCTCGGCCTATTTTTTTTGTTTACTAGATATTAACGAATTCTAGTATTATCAACAAACAGTTTTGGAAAATTCGTCTGTTTTTCCTTCATATAGAAAATTGAAAACCAATAAATGAAGACTGACGATGACGGTCAAATGTCGGTTGTATTATTTTCCAATCTATTTAGACCATTTACATATACGCGTATATATATAAAATAATAACTCATTGACTAATAGACATACCGCACTACTGGGACTAGGAATGTGAAAATCTGTATTCAGATACCTTTTGCACTATAGTTAAATACTAAGAAAGGATTTTTGAAAATTCAACCCTTAAGGTAGTCAAAAAGAGATGAAACCTTCTACGTCATTTTTACAGATAGATCTTTGAAAATTGATAACGTTTAGCAGTTCAGTTACAAAGTTAAAAATATGTTTTTTTTATTTTTTTCTGATTATATAAACATCTTATGTAGTACTTTATAAAGATACAAACGCAGACTTAATTCTTAGACGTAATTTCATATACGAGCAAACATAACAATCATAATAAGGTAAAACGGAAAAACATTGAAACAAAAATGATTTGTAATAAATAAGTTAACATACATTAAAAACTTGTCCGTCAGGATAAGACATCATTCCATAACCGTGGATGTGGTTGGCGAAGAAGTTTCCTTCGTAAGTGACAAAGGCACCGTCAGGGCCACGGTATCGCCATCTGTAGTCGCCGAGGCCGTGCATTGTGTCGCGCAGGAACCGCCCTGTATACCATTCTAGGGACTAGAAAATAAAACTGGTTCCTTGAAACAGGTTTTAATTCAAGACGGCGACAGCTAGTAACGAGAACATAATAAAATGCTCTACTTCATTGCAGGTTCATAATATTCATTTCCTTTACCGAAAAGTTGTTCAGATGATGCTGCAAAGGCTGAACGGAACCATAATCGAATGTATTTCTTACGTAGAAACTTTGTAATTAAGTTAAAATAAGCAAGAAATGCTATCAAGGGCGTTGGTCTTGCTGTAGCAATATTGCGGGGAACTACAGACATTGTGGCTTCTAAGGAACTAACAAGTAAGTAAAAAGTAAAGTAAAACTATTCGATAATAAAATGCTAAGCCGTAAGAAATATAAAAATTAAGAAAATAATTAAAAAGGAAATTTAAACTATTTAATATTCTGGTTGGTAAATGATAGAATAATTGTACAAAAAACGATATTTATTAAGATTGACTGCTGTCCTTGCATGCCATGACTATGTTTATATATATCGTCATTTTTAGTTTACTATACTAAACTTACTACTTACTAAGTTTTTTACATTGTTTTTATTTAAATATAGTAACGTATGTATGTTGGTAATCCATAATAAATAATCTTTATGAAAAAGATAAGACTATATGCATGCGAATTAGAGGAGCACAACTTGTAGATGATTTTAAATCCTTTCTAGCACCGCGTCTTTGTAACATATTCGTTTGATATATGATTAGTTAATAAAATAAGTATACTGTAATTTAATATTAAATTATATTATCTTGTGCTATTACACGCTAAAACATGTTTTCATATATCAACCCATCCTCTGATTACATATTTCCCATATAAAATTCTCATAATATGATGGAACTTAGTTATTAAGACCACCGCTCTCGCCTCATATTTGTTTTATATTTATGTTATATTTGTTCGCATGTCTAACCTAGCCTAACTATACGGAGACGAAATTGTTTTGTTTTTACCTTAAAATCATCAATTTGCTGATGGTTAGATAGTTTTCTCCACGTCAAGAAAAAAAAGAAAAACGTTAGATTTGTGAAACAAAGACAGCGCGAGGCGGCCGCGGTAGTGGTCGGTGAATGCACTGCGGTGTCTTTAATACGTAAGTATCAATATGATTTATATATCGCACGCAGTAAATGTTAAAAAGGATATAAACAAAAGTAGTTCTTCAGCCTCGTCTAAATCCTTTCTACGGAATACCCAATCAAAAAGGTTTTTAAGAGAGAAGTTAAAGAAACTGTCTTAACCTTGGCTCCAGTCCAGTGGTTATTTCCATCGCCACTTCTTCGATCTTCGTTGTCTCGTGTACCTATGTAGTACTGAGTATAGAAAAAGGTCTTATCAACTGTAGTACGTGGCGACTGGCATAGTCTTGGAGATCTCACCATTTCTTCAAAGTATCGAATGTAAAATTAATATACATGTAAATTGGAAATAAAAAATAATTTGACGCAATAATACAGACATGTGTCAGGTATTATATTTTTGAAGTGAAAACTTCTTCGGGCGCGTTCAGAGGTTGTAGCGGCGATTTCTAAAATAATAACTATTTCGACCGTTATGACGATGATACTATGGTCTAGCAGGGTAGGCAGCAAACTCTCGGTGGCAACGAGTCTTACACCGCTGATCCTCTCTCACCAATAAGAGGGCAAAGAACAATCTCACTCACCTGATGATGGTTTAAGGCCCAGACCGTGAAGCTCGAGCACGTATCCGTCGCAGCACCATCCGCGAGACACATATGAATGTATCAGCCGTTTAATATCGTTCAGCACGTCACTATACACTCCGTATGTCCAAACATAAACGTTCAATAACAACACGAGCCGCGCGGCGAGCACAATGTACAGTTATCATTTGTATAACAATTTTGGAACATACGTTGTATGAAAACAATAGCGATGAGCGAACTTTAATGTGACTTAGTAGTACGGATGTCGAGCGAACAGCAACTCAATGCTGCGTATATATTTGTTATGTCAGCGGCAGTGCAGCGCTAATAATTAAGGTGCACTGATTGGATTGTGAGAAGCCCATCACCCGTGATAAATCGGCCCAAACAGAGGTATTTTTTTAGGTTTGAGATCAATTTGAAATAATTATAGATTATTTCGCATCTTGATATGATAGTCAGCGTGATTTGCCCCAGACCAGCGATGCGTATGTAGCAGCCTAATACTGGTATTTTGTATAGAGATTGTGCAGCCTACTATATATTAGATGAATTAATAAACTATAGCTATAAAAAAACTATATAATTAATATTCGGAGTGTAAATAGATATGAAAGAGAGACTAATGATAATAATTTCAATTTACAAATTATGAAATTTAAATAATTCACTCTAACTAATATGAAAATTCAGTAGAAAGCACAGATTAAATTACATTGTTTTGAGTTTACACTTCTGTGGGCGACTATTATGACTGACTCGAACTTTTTTTATTCCATTATATATATAAATAACTATAAGTTAACTCAGCCACAACGTAGTAATCCTGCTTTCAATATTAACCTACCTATTAGTTCACGTGTTTTAATCGCTTGACATGTTAATTTTTTTAAGTTTTTCTGTGCGTAAACCTATTATTAACATATCAACTGTGTTTATTATTACAAAATAAATGAAAAAACGAAATACAATTTCAAAAATGTATTAGACATAATTAAAATATGTTTTGAATATTCAACAATACCTTATTAATGTTTTCTAACAATATGTGCATTTAAAATTACACGACTATTAAGGAACTTAGTGACGTAATTTAAAATACCATGAAAATACTTTCTTTAGCAAAGTATAAAAAAACTCTTTGGCAATACTTTTTGAATTTTAAATAATAATAGGAATTTTGTGTTTTGTCATGGTTTACATATATCATTGTAGCCCGCGCCTTTACTATTGGTAATGTAAGTTACCCTATGCCCTTTTCTGTATCCCTACAATATATATACTTTATGTCAAATTTCACGACAATCGGTTGAGAAATTACATCATGAAATTGTAACAAAAAATACACATTCATCATAATATTAGTCGCAATGCTAACATTATTTCAATATTTACGTTCACTTATTCTCTTCCATTTATATAAAAATCCGATATCGATGAATTGCAATACCGTTTGACAGAGAATTATGAACGTAGGCACACCTATATGTTTTTAAAAGTGAAGGTTTTCATTTATTTTACTTTGCTATGAATTTTACTATAAATTACTATTACGTGGCTTTGCAGTATTGTTGTACAGTCAACCGATTGTATAGGTTTAGATATTTGAATACGGATAATGTTTACACAGTATTCGTTTTATTATAATTCAACTTATTTTAATTAATATTTATAGCTCTTTATACAAATTCCATACTTTGACACCTTTGATTGATTCATATACATACGTTATGTATCTTATACATATTATTTATACCTTATATAAATTATAACTACCTTTACTGTATATTAATTAATCTTATAGAACTATTATTGTATTTTAATAACAAGAACGTCCACTTTGAACTCCAGAAATGTTATCATTACATAGTATAAAAGAAAGTCCTCTGCCGCATCACTCTGTCTATTCGCGATAAACTCAAAAAGTACGAGTGTAAAATGTCTCACGTTTCAGATTTTGTTGGTATATAATTTGTGTATTTTTTTTAATTATCAGGCCAGGAAAACGTCTGCCGGGCCCGCTAGTGCTTTACTAATTTAAAAGTCAATGAGTGTTTTTTTTTAACAGCAACAGCAACGGAACCAGCTCGATTTACTTCTTTCAAAGTAAGTGTATTCCTGAAATAGATAACATTACATAGATAATATTATGAAATTATTTACGTCAGAACTCATATCTATTCTAGTAATTACAATCGATTATTTGTAACCGTTATCACAACTATTAATATTGATTCCTTAACATAATAGAAATAAGATCGAATATGCTGATCGTGTTTATGTCGTGCGTTTCGGTTTTTGTACAGCGCGCGTAAATCTTTTTGACCGCTTTAAGGTCTACGTTCGGACTTGAGCATAATGTAGTCAAAGCTTTAATATAAATGAAAGTGAAAATATTATCACAAATATCTAAAATTGGCGTTTATTTATCCCTAAGTTGTCTCGTCAATCTCGATGTTATACGTATAATATAATAATTATTTATAGCTAAATTTGTGTTCTGCGCAGATATTTAGAGCGATCAAAAAGTTTGGCGAGTACCTACTATGTGTGTAATTCATTATGACGTTATATCTACAATCTACATTATTGCTGTCCGTTGTACTTTCACTCGGGCAAATAAAAAAATAATTCATTAATGTTCGCTGAACTGTTCAGTATATTATAGTATTAGCCTCTGCCCGCGACTTCGTCCGTGTAGTAATAGTTACTTTGGGCAACGCTAACACGCAGCGGAAGCTCTTAAGAGGAATAAATCCGATTTTGAAACATTTTTTATTGGTGCTCCGAACCTATTGGTCTTAGAATGGTGATATAACCATTCTCGATAAATTAGCTATATAACATTGAAAGAATTTTTCAAATCGGACCAGTAGCTACTGAGATTACCCCCTATAACGTCACAAACCCACAAACGCACAAACTCACAAACTTTATAATATAATTGGTATATAACTATTAAGTATAGAAGTATAGATTAGATATATATATAGCAGAGTTATATCACTGATATGTCTTTTACCATCATCTACTTTCTTTATTTAGCTAAGAATACTATTATGTACAGATGAAAAACACATAAGCACCATACCCCTTGCTTTACTTTTCTACGGCAAGATAACACAATTGTATATTGAGTTAATTTATCTTGATATTTTTTAGATAAGGACCAAAGTAAAGAAGTAAAGTAGTAGTGAAGTAGTGAAGTAGAAGTAGAAGTAAAGTAAGTAAAGTAAAGGACCAAAGTAAAGAAGTAAAGTAGTAGTGAAGTAGAAGTAAAGCTAAAAAAATGAGTAAAGTCTATCATTAGTTTTCAGTGATGCGCGTACAATGACATACCACCATAATTCTATCTATATAAATATTGACACTATCAGTACTCCAAGGGGACTAACCAAGTTGATAAATCACGTGATATAGCGTTCAGATATGTCATCTCCATACATTTTTTCGTTTTCTATTTGCGTTAGTGATTATCGATAAGCAACTTGGTTAGGCCTTCCACATAAAACAATTGTAACAAAGAACCATTACAATTGCATTGTTTTAAATATAGATGAAAACAGGAAAAAATGAAAATTTAAAACATAAAAAACACTATCCTTACCAAAAGAAAGGCAGCAGCTAATAGAAGAGCTTTATGTTTTGGTTGAACAGCACTGTCAGGGATCTGTATGGTTGTCACAAAGCTAACGAGGTCTCGATCCCAGCCGTGGGCAATCCTGCCCACTTCGCGTAGAGAATCTCCAGTCATAATCTGTAAATTATTTGTGGCAGGTGAATATAATATTTAAGAATACTAGAATATTATCCTGTAAATGCATTGACACAGGGAAAATACTTTTTTCCGAGAGAACAATGAATTATACAGAAAGCACACTAACTCGTGGTGAATTAACAATGCTCAGAAAATAGTTCTCCCCGTACTATGTCATATGGCCATAACAATTCTATGGTGGCCTGACCTGGTAAAGATTAGCTTAAAAAAGGTTAACTTTAATAAACACTACAGTGATTAATTCAAAACCAATATGAAAGCAAAAGCAATGATAGAGAAGTTTCGAAGTAATAGCATAGTATAGACATGCCATGAGAAGAGATGACATTCGTGTAACTAAAAGAGTATTCAGTATGAAGGGAGACGGATATAAGAGTAGAAGAAGCATAAAGGAAGTATTGTTGGTCTTTGTAAAAAATGGAGAAGATTGTGTCAAGAATATTTAGACGGGACTTGGGAAAGAATACAATAATGATAGTTACTGTCAATTACTGATATGATTAATTAAATTTAAAATAATACATTTTGACTACCAAAAGTGAAATGATTTTATTGGATATCTAATGTTTAATTAGATATCTGTAATATATAAGTAATAACCTTAAATTCAGACAACATCAAAGCGCTTCTTTGCATAACTGCCGGACCTTCAATTACAAAGAGCACTTGGTCGTTACCATCCCGGACCATATATACTGGCACCATCCAGGTACAACGCTGTTGCACGCGTCCTACGTAATCTCCCGGAGGTGTTATCACTTTCATCTCCTGTAATTTGAGGATCTTGTTATATATATAATTAATTGTAATATCAAATTTTGTTAAGAATATAATTTTAAAACTATTTTCAGAATCGGATTAATTTTCATACCCATAAATCCTAACTTATACATTTTACCTCTTATACTCAAGCAGCCACCCACAACTTCATCCACATTTGTATTTTTATATTATAAATAAGAGCAGACTATATTACCTGTAATTCTAACGATTTTGTATAACGCACGCTGATATAGCTCTATGACCACATATCTTTTGCCAAGTACATATTATTGACCAATTTAAGCAATCAATGTACCTACATATGAGAAAATAGCTGACTAACTGATTGATATATCAATGCATGACCAACCTACTGAGTGTAGAATTATAAAAAATTACGTACGAGTTACTTTTACACTGTAGATGAGCACTAAGGAAGGAAGAAACTCTTAAGGTAGTGGGAATGGAGATGAAAATCTGTCATTTTGAAATTCTCAGATTATTAGTATCTCCTTATAAGTGTAAAGTTAAATAAAAATTCATTTAGTAGTTTTTGTATAACTAATTAATAAACATTTATTTTCTTGCTTAACTATAATATTAAAAGCATTTACATAGTACTTGGTGATTTTTTTTATGGTTTCAAAGCTTTTACTTATAAATTGCAAACAATATTATTAGCAAGAGAAATCTATAAAAATTGAAAGATAGGAAGAGGAAGGTAAAGAAGGAAGGGGAAGAGGAGGGTAGGTGGGTCTCCGGCGCTCTCACTGACCGAACGAAACGCAACAATGCTAGCACTGTTACTTCACGTTTTGTTTTCTGTGAGAGGGTGGTACTACCCCGGTCGTTCGACGCGTTCATGCTGAAGCCAGTTATAGCTTAGGCTTGGCTCTAGCACCTACTAAGGTTAAACTACTACTATTAGGTTGGGTAAACTTCAGGTAAAACGTACTATCAAAAAGAACAAGGACCAGTTACTGTAAAGGAATCTTAAGTAACAGATCGAGTCATTAAAATCTAGATAGTTACATAGGCTATTACCTGTAGTCTACAAGGGAATAGACAGGATGATCCAGCTAGTCTTCTTTTTAAGACCATTGCCTCTTGCCTTGTATTGTCATGAAGGTGCATCGTAAAGGCTCGACCACTCCCACAAATACATCTCTGCGTAGAACTCGATGCTTCGCTGGCTATATATAGTGCCTCGCCGTTGGGTATTCTTACGATATACCGATTTTCTGATTCCAGTTTAGATGTAACTGAGGCACATATCTTTTATTAGAAAGTTGATGATACCGTGTCCTTTATTGGATTCACTATATATCTTATGTACAGACCAATATACATAAGTACTACACCACTTGCCCCCATTTTTATTTACTTTATTTTATTCTTACTTATGCAACTAACTTCTTAGCCACTTCTTTTTTTTTGTAGTGCGGCAAAGTGACTGCACTATGCCTGATGGTAAGCACAGTACAATCCAAATAAAAAGACGACTGTCGAGAGATACATCATCCTTTGTCGGTCGCCGCTGTCATGTTACTGCCATTGACGAGTATGTAATACAAGTATTTTGTGATAATTTCAATGTTCTAACAAGATGGCGGCCCCTCTGTTAGAATTTTCCAGGGAGTTTTTACGGCATCTCAAAATTCATTCTCCCTGGTATTATTTTCCATCCGCTTCACTTATGCACAATAACCGTAATATATTACGTATAATTCTACCAATATTATACAATATGGAGTCAAATAACACAATATTATGAATAAAATATAGAATCCACTACACGACAGACTAAGAATTCGCCAAAAACTCTATCCGTTATTTCTTCATGGCAATAAATCGAATATCGTTGAAGGCTTTTCATAATTGAATTCATTTGAACTTTTTTTTATATATAGTTTTTTTAATCCAATGTTTCTAAATATTTAAACAATTATTATTTCCTTGTTATTATTATGATTAGTGTAAGTTAAGATTCTATGTGATATAGCGTTTTAGGTCTTCAGTTTAGTTTATTTTTTTATTATTGCTATTGTATTATTATTTTTGATTGTCGACTGTAGCTTTATCCATGTGTAAATAAATAAATAAATAAATAAATACAATAAGCGATAGGAGCTGCAACATAGTTTCTAACTACAGGAGTTACTACCGATCACACGAACATTAATGATATCGTCCGTTTGTTATTATGATATGTTGTTTTGCGAAAGTTATGATACAATTTTGCAACTCGTGTTACCCACGAAGTGTTATGATGATTAAAGGGATTATTAATAGTACTCAGTGATAACCGATAACATTTCAGACGTTAGAATTAAAGCTGATTATAGAGAACAATGGAAAGACGGCCTACCGAATTTTAAGCATAATCTCAGACAAGAAAGGCATACACAATCATATTTATAGACAATTAATTATTTACAAAGCATTAGAAGATATATCTCGAAAGTGAGTGAGATTTTCAAAATGATACCTACACTGCCTTAAGAACTAAAGTCTACAAACTTTTTGTGAAAATGATAACAGTTGATTAAAAAAAAAAAACGAAACAGCATGAAGCATCTTATCGTCTCATTTTGTGCTGTGTTAATACTTGTACAAATACTTGTCTAAACACTTGAGAATATCTGGCATTTTATGTGCATACAGTAAATCCATCTACAGCAATCCAAATTATATTTAAAAGCCAATCATTACAAAAAAATATACATTTATGTATCTTTAAGTAGTATGCTTTTTCTTCGAACTAACTACGCTACTGGCTTGACGGGCCTTCGCAACTTCACCGGACTAAGTTTAAGTATGCCTTAAGTAAGTAACTTAGGATACTAACGGTCATCCAACTCGACTGTTTGTTGTATTAGAAGACTGGAGACGCCTATGAGAAAGTCAAGACCATGGACTGGGATGAACTGCCCCCGAGAGGTAGAACGCCAGTTTAGTGTGGACACTGGCAATTCAGCACGGGCGCCTGGAATTTTTTAAATGATATATAAATAAAAAAAATCGTCCATATAGCCATAGCATATTTTAAACAGGATCCATAAAGTAATAATATAATCTCGCTTTAATCAACTTATCTGATATTTGATATATATCAGATATATAAAATTATCTAATGCAATCTAATCCGTAAGTATTTTTAATATATTCAAAAAATAATTAAATAAATAAATTAAGGTATTTGAAGTATGCGTTTGATTATTTATCGCTTTTTCTGATAAAAATAAACGAAAATGAACTAAACGTCTATTTATGTAAACACTAGAACTGCGTTCCAGTAGAAGCTCACAACGCTCACGCTCACGACCCCGAGTTTTCCCGTTCCTCAAGATCTAGAGCATTACCATCGTCACACTAGTGGAACGCATTTATGGGTGTTTTGAGCGTTCAGATGAATAATAGAAATGGCTACCTAGAGAAAATATAGCAAAATCTTTAAAAAGTTACAATTTATAAGTCTTAGCAGTAAATTCTAAACATTATTAAGTATTATATATATATATATATATAGATATAAAGAAAATGTATTTCTTAAACATTACATGGAGTTTTGTCATATTTTAGTTATAAACTCTAATAAATTAAGTATATTAAAAATAAACGAAATGTCATGTCAAAGTAATCTATAAAATATTAAAGAAAAATTGTATGAACTAAAACTAAAAGATAAACTTGTAATGTCGTTTCTATGTTTACAGGTAAGTATTTGTGTAGATAATTATGTAATTTAGTGTAGTTTTATATAATTTATTATGCGATAAATAAACTTTCTATGTTTACAGAGCAACACATACAAGTTTTATTCTATGTTCCAATATTAATCTTATAAAACGACATTACAAGTCTTATATATATATATATATGTGATATTTTTGTATATTCATTTTTTTAATTTTAATCATCATAAAAACATAAAAAATATACGCGACGAATTGAGAACCTCCTCCGTTTTTTTCGTCGGTTAAAAATGAACTTTTTGGTCAAATGAAAAACATTGAATTACCATGAAATTATTATAAATTAATTTCTACATTTTTCATAAGAAGTAAAATTATCCAAACTTAATTAACATATTTCATTTCATATTTCATTTATGTATTTAAATACAATATGTTATTTAATATAAATATTCTTTACTGTATCAAATAATGACATTTTTACGGTCGCCATCTTTATTGAGAATCCCGCCAATTTTGTCAATGCTCATGTCGACCCATCTCCAGACATGGGGCGTCGTAAGCTTCGCGTGAGCGTATGTTATGTCGTCATCAATGACGTTTTCGGCACAACCGCAACGTTCGCAAAGGCGAAAAGGGTGTGTGAGCGTTGTGAACGAGCCCTAGATTAAGCAATATAGGTACGTATACATGTGTATGGAACCTAATACATGACGTAAAATTTTTTAAAGGAGTATTTGGTGGGAATTTGGAATGTCATGTAGTATATTTTGTACTATTCATAATTAGTTGCCACCTAAATATGTTTTTTTTTCTTACTCTTCCCTTTTGTAGATACATACCAACATATGGAGCATTTTGCTATGCTACTCCATAAATACTGTTCACGTTTTCGGAATAAAAACTGAGAAAACGAAATTTTAAAACTACAGTAAAATGGTAAAATTATGTGAGTAACTCAAAAATGTAAAAGGAATTCTAATTACGGCTGTGTTTAAGTTGCTAATAGCAATTTGAAGTAGCGTTAATAATTGCAGAAAAAGAATACTGATTTTTAGGTTTTTCCTTGCAATTTTTCCAATTTTTTTCTATAAAAACCTTCCTCAGAGTTCAAGGAATAAAATAAATAAAAAATTACTAGAATTGGTCAAGCCGTCTTCGAGTTTTGCGCTTTCCAACATATTTTAGGATTCATTTTTATTTATATAGATCTTGTGTTATTTACCTCTATATTTTGAAATATTCGTGGCATTTTACGGAATATAGTTTGGTTATTATGCACAAGGGATGTGGTGGAAAATAGTAAAATGGAGATGCCACGAGAACTCCCTACAAGAGGGCCACCATCTTGTTAGTTCATTGAGATGATCGCAAAATACTTGTAATGTCATTCGACAATGGCAGTAATCAATATGGAATCATCCATGGTTGCCAAAAGTAAAACTAATAAAAACTGATACATGTACATAAGTATCTACAGATATATGTGTGTAAATACAATTATTCCGTCTATGTAGAGTTAAATAACGAAATATAAAACTATATTCAGGGGCCAATGTTACTTATTATGGTGGCGCTAAATAATTATTAATTTTGTTTTCGAGTCTTATATGAAAAAATACGTTAATTTATCAAGATTTTAGAACTTGATTAAGGATTTTTACCGCTCTCCAAAGTAATTGAAAACCTCTAAAAACAGACGAAATTACGATTTTTACTACTTTCTTACTGGGTCTTTTTTTTTAATATATAGTAAACTAGCCTCTGCCCGCGACTTCGTTCGCGTGGAATACATACTTTGGGTTAATGATAACGCGCAGCGGAAACTGAAGAGGAAAAAAAACGATTTTTAATCATTCTTCATTAGTGCTCCGCTCCTATTGGTCTTAGCGTGATGAAAATCCTATAATCATTCTCGATAAATAAGCTATATAACATTGAAAGAATTTTTCAAATCGGACCAGTAGTTCCTGAGATTACTCCCTACAACGCGACGCCACAACTTCACAAACTTTACCTCTTTATAATATGTATTAGAATAGATAAATTATACCTAAATTCAGCCAAAAAATTAATTTTTGAACCCGAGAATTTTACGAAAATGTATGTCAGTTCATTTTAATGTTTTTGAAATATATATTTAACCAGTATGAAAAATATTTTATACAAATCTATTTTTGGATTACAATGTCTACTATTATTATTAGTAGAAGACATTGAAATCAAAGAAAATTACAATCACATAACATATATACTATCGGTCCCGACAGACGTTGTTCTTCTTTCATAATAAAAAAATCCTAAAAGTCAACCGTAGCGCCACTTACCGAGTCCAATTGTGAATCTAAACCATCCTCAGATCTACTGGAACACGCACACAAAATTTCATCAAAATCGGTCCAGCAGTTTAAAAGGAGTTCAGTGACATACACACGTACAGAATAAATTTATTTATAAAGATATTGAGCGACATTTAAATATTCGTATTTTAAGTTGAAATTTCGCGAACTTTTTTTTTTATTTAAAAATAAAAAATGTAACAAGATGAAAATAGAGAATTTGTAATATTGAAATTATTTTGTACAAGTGATAAGCATTAAATGATAGTTTACGACGGGAAATAAATATGGCATAATCAAAAATAAAATACCTACTAAGATTTTTTTAACAAAAAAATTGAAAAAATAAAAATCATGTAGCGTAGCGACGCATACCATAGCAAAAAATCGCCACATCAACAGTCAGTCTGACCCACCGTTATAGATGTGTCACATCAAAAAACAAATTTCGACGACTTTTACAAATCTTTATATTCATAAATTACCTCCAATCATTTTCACTCGAGCTTCTTTTGAGTGAGGGCTTTTCACAGGTTTTTAGTTATAATATAATAGTTGGCTTCTTAAAACATGATATACTAACGATATTTTCATACATGACATGGAATAACATTGGTCAATTATTTGCACCATAGCTAAACACATGTTTTGATGGTAAGAATTGTTTATTTGCTTCTATAAATCTATTTAATAATAATTACTTATTCAAATGATCTAGACGAAGAAGGCTGCCTGGTGCATATCAGGCGATCGGTTTTGGTGTGCATAACATAAATACATAAATAATAAGACAGATACGGCCTTACTTATAAACATTGATAAAATATAAACATTACTTATCTATCTGTTTTGTTCCAACAATATGGATTAGATAAAGAGGGAAATACTTCAGTCGTTGTTTAAATTGTGACAGAATTTTATTAATAAAACCCGTAATTTGACGTATTATATTAACGTCATTTTAGTAAATTATCGTTTACCAATATTTCCTGTCCTTTCATATGCTGCCAAATATAGCAAAAATGTTTAATTATAATAATCTTAGTAAATTTATGGACAGTATTACTACAAGCCTATAAAATAGTTACGATTTCTACGTCAAACATTTTATGGAAGTAGATGGAACAATATGTTACAATGTAAAATAGAGAAAATTCTTTTTTTTTCAAACAATTTCCTTTCAAAATTTGCATTTAAATTTTTTACCAGTATTTTATGAATATTGTAAACATTGTAATTGAATACACTGTTTATACTATCGCGAATTTGTAAATGGGCATGAAATTATTTATACTCCTTGAAATACACCCACATATTTGTTTTTAATGTTTCACAGGCACGCGCTTAGCCTCGATCTCACAGGCTGATACTTATACACTCTTCTCTTGAACACTCCCAGGTTGTAGGATGACGGGAAGAGAGACGACAGTAGTGAATTTAACTCCTTAGCCGTACGTATTACAAATATGGAAGCATCTGGATCGTACGAGGAGAATATCAACGTCACGGCGCCTATTCGTCCTCTGATGGAATGGGGACGAATATTCAATATCCAATTTATATATGAATTATTTAACTCACTTATTATTATATACACGACTGTGCAATCAAATTACTCACCATGTGACTGGGGTTGAACGCTTATAACTAAGTCCGGTTTAAGGTCAGAACCGTCATCTGAAATTAGTTTTTTTTTAATTAGTCAAATAGCTACACTGCAATCCTAATAGGAAATCCCATTAGAAGTAGGTACGGAAATATATTAATAATATAATAATAGTAGAGTAATTAATTATACGAGCAATGCCCGCGGCGCCGGACGCTTTCATTACACAATAATTATTTTCATGGCGTAATTTTATTTTCTCTCATACTTTTGCATACACGTTACCTACGAATATAGTAAATCTTTCGTCCAAAAAAATATAGTTCTCGGATGTTAGATCAAAACCTAAATTAACGCGAGCGAAGCCGCGAGTAAAAACTAGCATTAAATATATGAGGTTAACACTAATCAATACATTAAAATTATTTGGTTTTTACATACGTGAAATAAGCTAAAGACTTCTAAGGCGTGTAAAGACTGTTGAACAAAATACAACCCGTTAAAGTAATGTTTTTAAAATGTTTCCACTACCGTAATAGTGAAGGTAAGTTATGAAAACTTGCGATGAAATCGTAAATCAATTTACCATAAGGTTGATTGAAATATAATCACCGAATCAGATTAAATCCACGTGTATCATAATTTTAAAGCGATTGATCAGACTATAAATACACAATCGATCAATAATATATGTAATATTTAAGAAAAAAATCGGTACTAAACACAATTTTAAATAAAAGATATACACACTAAAGAATCAATGAGTCACTTCAGACAATTTAATTGTTAAAATAATTTTCATAATAATCGTACGGATTAATGTATTTACCGTCGGTAGCTCCGGGATTTTCTATTCCATTATTCATCTTCCAGTTCAAACGGTCACTCATTCTCAAAGCCATTGTTAATTAGTCAACACGATTTATTGTAATTGTTTTTTACACAATATAAGTGAGAGCGTTATATCGTTTTACCGACGCCGCGTTGTGCACTCGTTGCTTTATCGGGCTATCAATAAACTGATATATCTGGTATTATCAGCTTGTAGACACTCATATCTCTTGTACCTACACCACACGCTTGTAATTAACGTTACCTCATTATTATATATATTATATATAAAGGTTTCCTTTGATTTTTTCCACCTGTTGTTCAACAGCATGTTACAGTAAAATCTTTATATTTAGGAAGAAATTTTAGGTTGTTTTCAAATACCAGTTTATTTAGTAGAAATAAATAACTATATTATACCGTCAAATTTATTAAAAATATTGCAGCTTAAATTTAAATCTATGCTTTAATGTCACAGAGTTTTATTGGTAAAAATCATATAATTAAAAAAAAAACTATAAATATACTTATATTGGGCAACAGCTCAAGCCGAGTTGTGCCGTGAACCCTTGAGCTAGTTGTCAAAATAAAATCGGCTGAATGCCTTAAGCGCTCGCCTTAGTAGTCCTATGAAGCTGTTAAAGCTTTGCTACACAAATAGCGTAGTCAGTTCGATAAAAAAAAAAAACAAGTTAAAAAGGTTTATTAATATGTACCCCCCCCCTCCTCTTTTCGTCGCACGCCGGGCTACAAGATTCCCAATACGGCCCTAAATCATATACGAAGGTCTAGTCAAACTAAAAGTTAAACAAAAAGAAATACATTTCATAAATCATACAAATATTAGCTTTAGATCGCGGCTTTGCTCGCCATAATTTACTCTTGTGTACGGCTGAAAATGTTTATGTAAAATTTTATCTTTTAAGTTTAATTTTCCAAATACTTCGTTTAATTGATTTTGTTAAGTTAAACAATTTTGCTTTCACAAATACAGAGAGATATTTATCTAATATACTTTTAAACGAGCAATTCTTGTATATTTTTATATATTCAGGATCTCGGAAACGTTGTCATCTATTTCCGTGAAACTTAGTATGTAGGTAGTTTCGGGTCGATAAATCGATCTAGCTAGATTTTATTGATAAAAAACTTTTTTTTAATTAAATTTCAGGCAATGAAAAAGTATAGCTACAATATGAAGGTAAATTTCGCCGCTGCAAAACAAAAATAGCTCAGGTGAAAATTGGTTGTTTCGAAAATCCGCGTAACCCCAGTTCGAATCCGGGTGTATATATATTTTTGTAA
Organism: Antheraea mylitta; assembly: GCA_014332785.1. Lineage (NCBI taxonomy): Eukaryota > Metazoa > Arthropoda > Insecta > Lepidoptera > Saturniidae > Antheraea > Antheraea mylitta. Next base: position 3,070,878 of record JACEII010000053.1, on the reverse strand, counting down.
AAATCATATTTTTCCAAGGCAAACCTAATAATTTATTTTAATTGAATAAATAATCTTATTATTATTATAATTATAAGCGAGACATCTTTTTTAATATTTTTTTCATGTGAAAAATGTTAATTTGGTGAGGCAAACCTAACAGTTTAATTTAATTTAAAAATGTTGCCCAGTTACTGATCTTTATCTCTTAAAAATTCTAAACTTTATACTTCATCAGGATATTGACCTTACGTACATCTGCAGGACTAAGGAGATGCGTGTCGTATTTTACTTGTGTATCATTGACGGATTATCTGGGTCAGTTGACACCTAGACCGCGACGTGACCCCGGAATGGGGTCATCCTTGTTGAGGTTTGGCGACGAATACGAATGTTCCATCGAACCAGGCCGAAGCCGCGAAGCTCAATAGTACTGTAGGGTTTTATTAAATTAAAAACACATTTAACCCTAATGAATTACCCTTGAACTTGTATAGTATGTAGTGGATTTTATATTTCATATCATATATTGAGTTATTTATACGTTATTTTTTTATGTTATTTATGAAAACCATGTGACTAGAAAAGTGTTGAGTATGATGGTGGATGGATATACGAGTAGAGGAAGACCGAAAAAGTGTGAATGGATTGTGTGAAAAATGATATGTCCTTAAAAGGCGTGAATACTGAGATGACATTTGACAGGAGAGAGTGGAAAAAGAAAACATGTGCCGACCCTACTTAGGTCGGATAAGGGTAATGATCATGATGACCATATAATGAGTTATTTGGGTCTATATTTTGTAATAGTGCTGGTATCTTAGGTAATATAGTTTGGGTATTGTGCACAAGTATAGTGGGTGGGAAATAATACCACTGAGTATGGAATCTGACTTTCTAAAAAACTCCCTGGAGGTATCTAACAAGAGGACTAACATTTTGTTAGAACATTGAAACGATCGCAAGAAACGTGTGATATCATTACCTACCTACTCGACAATGGCGGTAATAATAAACTAGAGGATTGGTAGCCATATTTAATTAGAAAACTTCTGATAAATAACATAGATATACTTTTTCTAATACTTACATATTCTTGACGGCACCCCCTGTTTTGAACGTATTTAACATTAACACAGTACCTAATAATGTGACAGTGCATTAGATTGACAACGTTAGTCGATTCAAATAAAAAGAATGTCTCCAAAAATAATAGATTTATACTCTTGAGCTTTGAATGCCCTAAGATCTGTGAGTAATACAGACTTTTTATTTTTTTTCTCATTACTAATAGGTTGGTTTTTTTTCCTCGAACTGACTACGCTATTGGCCTTTATTTTTTGGCCTTTACAGCTTCACCGGACTAATAAGCTTAAGGCACTCAGCCGTTTTTATATTGGCAACCAGCTCAAGGGTGCACGGCACACCTCGGTTTGGCTATTGCCCGTTGCATGCAAAATCGCGACCTATTTTAGATAACCTAGCTAACTATTCATATATGTTTGAGTTGTTGAAACGTATACGTGTACCAAGCATACACGCCTCATCAACTCCTCCATATATCCCTACCGAGGGATCGAACCTAGGCTTGAGCCGCTGCCGTGGGAGTCCTAATCGGGTGTGCGGGAGCGAAATTAACCCCCAGACCACGGCGGCGTGATCTGTGGTTACGCAGGCGTGGGCGTGAACATGCTCTGTTTCGAGGGACAGGCTGGTACTGATCGTTCGCTGACGTGATTGAATCAGGAGGGTCGGTAAAAATGTGTCACGGACGTCTTTTATAACGCGCAACGTTAGGTACGGGTTCATAGTTTGCGGCGGATACCACTAACGGACTGGGATGATTCGGGGCTTTTTCAAAATAACTAATCGTAAGTGATTTTACGTACGCCCAGATAGAAGGGATCTCTAGGTCTCTATGGAGATCGACTCTCCGAATGTACCACGGAGCACCGGTCACTTTACGTAAAACACGATTTTGGAGAACCTGCAGCTTATGAAAATTAGCTTTGGACATGTGCGCAAAAACGGGGCAGCTATATGTCATCACGGGACGGATACACGTCTTATACAAAGTGAGCTTGTGTCTGAGGGACATCTTACTCTTATGACAAAGCAACGGATGGAGGCGACCCAAGACCATAGCGGCTTTGTTTCGCACTCTGTCTATATGTGAATTGAACTTTAAATGTCTATCTAATGTAAAACCGAGATATTTGACCTCTTCGGCCCAAGGGATATCGATTCCGTATAGCCTGATGGGCTCAAATTTATTAGCGCGTTTCGTGGGATCGTAGTGTATTGTAGCACTCTTATCGGGATTGACTTCTATGCGCCATCGACGAAACCATTCACCGAGAGTATAGTCTAGAGAGTATAGTAGAAAGTCCGACCGCCAGCCGGAAGTGTAAATAACGGTAACAACCTACCTCGATCCCCCGAGACTGAGGTAGGTCACTGATGAACAGATTGAAGTGCGTGGGCGCTAGTATGGTGCCCTGTGGCACACCTGAGCGTATCGGGTAGGGCAGCGATAGTTCACCATCCACTCTGAAGCGGAATGTCCTATCAGTGAGATAATCGCGGATAATATGAATTAACCTATCGGGTACGCGAGATTTACATAATTTATGGATGAGCCCTCCATGCCAGACCTTATCGAAGGCCTTGGCGTTTAGTTTAATAGGTTGGTGTGCGACCATAGAGTCACAGGTACAATGTGAACACAGAGCTAATATCACCTCCTGTTATATCATTACTTAGCATTAGATGGATTTATGTTTATCTACTATGGTAGCGGCCACGGCGGACGTTGTCCAACCCTAATAATAAAAGAAAACCTTGAGAAATTACATATCTAAACCTTCTTCGTGATTCACTTTATCCACCGGTGAAAACCACATGAAAATCCGTTCAGTAGTTTTTGAGTTTATTGTGACCAGACAGACAGACGCGGCAGAGGATTTTGTTTTGTGCTATGTAATAACTGGTGGGCCCGACGGACGCTGTTCCGCCCTAATTATAAAAAAATCCTTGACAGATTATATACGTAAACCTTCCATAAATCACTTAATCTACTGGTGAAAACCACATAAAAATCCATTCAGTAGTGTTTGTAGTTTATCGTGAACAGAGGTACAAACAGACAGACGTGGCAGAAGGCTTTGTTTTATAATATATAATGATGGTAAGTTACTTAACAAATTCACGTTAGTAATAACTGTAGGAGTTAACTTAACAATAATTGCTTAATCGAAGTGTAAAAAACTCAGTTATATTTGTTTATTCAAATTACATTTATTAGTTACACGTTGTCAAAATGAAATTGGTAACTGCCAATATCAGTTGTCTAGCAAAAGAGAGACAGATTGAAACAAAATTTATTGAAAAACATTTACATACGTTTGCGTGTTTACATTAGTCGAATAAAGTGATAACATTTAATTTGTTACAATGAACGGTAACATACACTCTTTATAATAATTAATATACATATTTTTATAATAAATTACATCCATATGTGTGTATATATGTATATACATATCATAGTATATTTTTTATTAATAATCTCCACTAACATTTAGTGTAAACGTCGAGATAAAAATTTTCATTCAGGGAGCTGTAAACGCTACGCCGTAGTCAATATGTTTTCGCAATAGAAAGTACACGATTCGAAGCGAAATTTTGTTCGGAAGACTTAGAAGTTAGAGTTGAATTATTATTACAAGTATTTCACTCGTCTTAAGGTACAGTTCATGAACTTATGACTTATCAATGAATTAGTCATTTGTGTAAACCAAATGTTTTATTGTCTTAGTAAAGTCTATAGTGCCGACCTAGTAATATAAAATGCTCTTGGCTTTGTTTTAAATACTGTTTTCGGTGTTTAGTTCAATTTAATATAACTTTATATATATCTTTATTTATACATAAATTTATTTCTCTTTACATAGAAGAATAAGTACAGAGTATAAGCAAAACATTAATAAATTATAGTACTCCTTTTTAATTATTATTGGTTATTTTTATGTTTCAACATTATATTCACTTTTAATGCTTATGTCGACATGTTTAAATACAAATATTATTATTATTAAGTTTATACTTAACAACAATATAATTACTATCTCGATACATCCACAAAAAATTCCAATTTCAACATCTAATATCGCCCCAATATTTGTATTAGATAATATTTTATATAATAATTCATTTATGAAGTACATATAATAGCAAAAACATAACTAGCAAAATCTCAATACAACTCTCGATATAATATAATAATATTTAAATTACATTTAACAATGAAAGCGTAAGAGCATATTGTATTGCACACGTAACATGTAGCTGTGATATCACTATAGAGAGGAAAGTATGTTTAACATTGCAACCCTACGAGTCTATGGCTGGTTAAACTCGTAGGAACACAAATAATGAAGTTAACTACATAATAATAATGGTAAATCCATCATGTACTTCTATATAAGAATAGAATGGTACATCGCTTCGGTGCACAGTAAATAGTGAATTTGTTAATAGTTGTCAATAGATGAAATCTGTCCTAAGTTTATATTTGAAATATTTCTCATTATCTGAAATTCATCAAAACGCATCGCAAATTGAATACTACTCTCATATTAATGCGTTTTAGCTATTTGTTTACTGATACTGTTTATCGTTGGAGTGCTCGCTGCCACCCGACGTTGAGTTTGAGTGTAGCCTGCAGACAAGGACTCGCTTCGCACTCTCCATCCAATTCGTCAGCAAGATTGTCATGTAATTCTCTCAAAGCCATAAGAGCGGATCGAGCTGCTCTCTGACAGCCCATGTCTCCTTCACAGGTCGAGTCTGCTTCAGATAGAAATACCAAGTCGCAAGTAGTTGGCGGTGCCTCACCCTAAAATGATTGTAAATACAACAGTTAATAAATCTCTATATTCAACGTTTTTATTTCAAGAATAGCTCTGAATGTGCTTGGGAGAAACATATCATGCAACAATGTAACAACACCTTTACAATATTAATTGGTGAAAATGCAACAATAATTTTGGTAAAAGGTTGAAATATTAGTTTCTTTCCAAATTTTACCTATGACATATTCCTCTTATTAGCAGTTAATATAAGCACTTACACAAAGATAGCAAATCTGGTGCAAACTGCAAAGAGGAAGAAACAGTTGTCCTCGATCTCCAGCCAATAGGTCTACACCGCGACAGCGTTGGATAATTTTTGCCAATACAGGACATGATCCCGAAGTTCCTCCTGTAAAGTATTTATTTATAAAAATATGTATTGGAAGTAGTACTTATGCTATGGATAATTTATTTTTTATGAGTACTCTTTACCAGTGGAAACTACGGGAATGCGATGTCTGCCACTACCACCCATATATCCTTCCGAAAATTCTTCCATTTTACCGTTTAAATAGTGTCCTGCTCCTTGTTCTTCTTCAAAATCCCCATTTCGGTCTTCCTTATTGAAACCAAGTATATCGTTATTGTTGATAAGTTCTTTTTTAACAGCGACTCTCTTAGCTTTAGCTTCGTCAGTTGGTGATACTGAAGACATTAAAGATTCCGATTTCTGAGTTTGGATACTTTGCTTAAATTCTTTTAAAGCTTTTCTCATTTTCTCCAGACTGTATGCTGCTGCTAGACGCGATAAAAGCTTTTCTTTCATTTCTTGTTCTTCCTTTGAATCAAGTCGGTCTCCTAAATTCGAATAATGTAGGGCTTCATCAACTATCAATCCTTCCATATTTCTCAATTTTTTATCAATATTGTCCAACTTGGAATTGTTTTCTTTAGTATTTCTTTTATTATCATTTTGATCTGGTGATGTTTGAGCTCTGTCAATTTGTGCATCAGTTTCTTCATTTGATTTTGGTTGCAGAAAATTTCGTTTAACGTAACTATTTTTTCGAAATGAGTTTAAAGGGTAAATAACTTCTTTATTGAAAGTATCTAAGTATTGCTTCCTCAATCTGTCTTGTGTTAACTCATTCATGTATGGGCGTTTATCAATGCCAAAATAATCCGACCAGTCGATTGACTTTTTCTTAACAACTATAGGTCTTTCTTCTGCTTTCAATTCATGTTCTTGGTTATGTTCTTGGTCATTATTATGAATGTGATCATGGTTACGTATATTTTCATGGTCATTTTCAAGCTCTACCTCTTTACCAGATATACCTGGGTGATGTATATTGTGTCCGTGATGTTCATGACTGTCTTCATCGTATTTGGATGAATTATGTTGATTGGTATTATTTTGATGTATTAGAACTGTTGGCGGTTTTACATCATGAGAACGTTCTATATGGTCACTGCTTCGTTTTACTGGAGATTTAATTATATCAATTTCGGTTTCTCCAAAAACTTTTGATAAGTCTTTTATTATTTTTGGATCAGTTCCTGAACTACTACGAAACGATTTTGTGGTATCACGTTTGCTTTGATTTGCAGTAAATCTTTTCTTTTGAGTTCCAAAGTCGTATGGTCCGCTACTGCGTTTAGTCACCGGAAAACGTTTTTCAACAGTGTCGTATATATACGGGTCCTCATCATTATTGTTTGATAAATTATCCTCTTCTAACGGTTGGAAAGCGATCGCATATTCATCCATTAAATCATCTCTATCATCATCGGGAATTTCGTAACCATTATAGTTAGAGTTAACACCTTCTTGTTTCCTTGTTTCATAATCCGGTAAAATTGATCGATCTACGTTAGAATCTGAACTACGCTTCCTCTTAAACGCAATGGGACCCCAATTGTCAGGGTAACGCTTTTTAACAATTTTGTCTTTATATAATTTTACTATGCCCTCGGGAGACGCATCTGCATCAGCAGTACGAGCTTTGTTATATTTGTATTTTGACCAAAGTTGACCTAGAAGCAATGCATATTCGGCATCGTTTTTGGTTATTTCGGAACCTTCGTTTTTGGCATCGTCTTCATTTTTATCCATAAACAAATCACGTAATTTATCATTGTCTGTATGGTGAGTTCGTTCACGAAAAGCGGACTCTTTCCTTAGATCTGTGTTAATTACATTCTTTTTCTTAATTAATTTGTATTCATAATTTTCAGGACGCCTCTCATTATTATCCAGAAGTTTTACGATATATTTCGGATTAGGTTCCTCTTCGATATCTTCCACGTCTACGGCGTAGTCAGGTTCTACAACAAAACAGAATAAGCTACTTAAAGTAGGATATATATAATTATATATAAATATGTAATTGAAATAACTACGACTTTCACTCTGACTTGTATATAGCTACATCAGGACTAACAAATATTGGTGACTTTAGGGATATTTTGATAGGTCTGTAGTACTAATTTCTCGATACAGTTCGTTGTTTATCGTCTATTGTGTAATTTATCAATAGAGGCGTTTTACTAATTTTATCTATACCAGCTTATTACGATAAGAGTAGGAAGATTAAAATTGGGATTAAAAGAAATACCTGGATAGTTTTGCGGTGGTACAAATTCGTAAAGAGCCTCATAATCAGTGGATGGGATGACGGGGCCGTGAATACGTCCACGCTGTCTTCGCTGAAGTGCTTCTAGAGCTCCGCGAAGAGAAGATCCTCCGCGGTCACCATTTGCGCCTACTATGACGCACGCGGCCAATAATAGCCACGTTACGCTCATTACTATGATCTCTGTAACGAATATTGATTGTAAGTAAAGTAGATAAACTTTTATTCCTAATCTTTTTTTTTATCGAAGCACGACATAGTGATTGCACTATGCCTGATGTTAAGCATTGTACAATCCAAAAACATCGGCAACCACCGAGAGACAGATTATTCATCGTCAGTCGCCGCTGTCATGCCGGCCATAATGACGAAAGTCACCCGATACTGGATATGCACAGGCTGATCCCGAAACGCGACGCGCAATAGCGAGTCACTATGACGGGCTTTTTCGCTATATGCATGGTCGTTGCGACCCAGTCGGGCTGTAAAACCCTACCACCCCGCTTTCGCCATTGCCTCGTTCGTTATTCAGCAGGGTGCACCATGTGCAAGTGAGGTTGGCTTGGGTGTCTCAAGACTTAAGATGTTACTTGACACCCCTTACACCCCAAAATCAGCTTGAGATGCTTCCAAAGCCTTATGATATTAAGATCACTGTAACATCGAAGTGTTTCTTCTACATAAAATACCAGTTTTTTATTATGATTTTATTAAATACTTTACGTAACATGTATTTTAAGATATGCTTCTTCTTTACAAGTATAGTAAATATGCTAAATAAAGTTCAGCCTTCCCAGAGCAGGTCTTAACAATTCTGATATGTTATTATAACATTGTTTTCATGTTCACGTCCTAAATTTGTATGTCATTTTGCCACCTTTTTCCACATTTCCTGGAATTTTGAGGTGTAAGGGGTGTCAAATAACATCATAAGACTTGAGACACCCAAGCCAACCTCACCTGCACGTGGTGCACCCTGCTGAATAACGAACGAGGCAATGGCGAAAGCGGGGTGGTAGGGTTTTACAGCCTGACTGGGTCGCAACCACCATGTATATGGCGAAAAAGCCCGTAATAGTGATTCGCTTCTGCGGTCGCGCTTCGGGATCAGCCTGTGCATATCCAGCTTTTTGCAGGCCGGCATTATAGTGGCGACCAGCGATGGATAGTGTGTCAATCGGTGGTTGCTATTATTTTTGGATTGCACTGTGCTTACCATCAGGCACAGTGCAAGCATTTTGCCGTGCTACAATAAAAAAAAAGAATACTTTTTTTTATATTAAGAGTATAATATAGAGGTTCCAGAATAATGCTTTATGAATATGAATATATTATACCGCGTAAGTTTTCAGTTTGTCTGCCTGTTTGCCTGTTTGAGGAGGTCCAGTGTACCTAAATGAAGAACCATTTATGAAATTTACGTGATTGTTTTATTAAATTCATAGATATCTCATCACGGTCCTAATCGCCTAAAGTCCGATATCAGAATTTATTGGTGACGTTTGTTACAATTAAGTTACATTTTATGACGTCTCACCTAGAAATAATCTCTTAAACTTCTATAATTATCGTTATTTTTACACTTTCATTATTAATTCGTTACGAATCCTTTACTGATAATAATTTGAGATTGTGGGTAACATTTGATGTATTAATATTTACCACCTCAGGGTGTCCTCGAAAGAGGTACAAGCGGCGAACGATCGCCGTTTTATACTTCCTGACGACGTGAGAGCATTGATCATGGAAAAAAACGCCGCGACTAGAGCTTAACGACGCTTACCCGTCTGTAGAGAATCGCAATCGTTTACGTTTGTTACGAAAAACAGTCAAGTCTCGTATTTCTGAGATCCGGGGCGACAGGTGGGACAAACTCCTGGAGGTTCTCCAGCCGTCTCACCTGTCGTACTGGACTCTAGCGCGAACTCTCAAATCAGATATAGTCACTCCAATGCCTCCTCTCGATAGAGGCCCCGGGTTGCCTCCCGCGTTCGATAGCATAGATAAAGCGGAATGCCTTGCCGCAAGCTTAGAGAAACAGTGTTTGCCAAACACTGATAACACTGACCCTTCCATCATAGAGTCTATCGAAACAGCCGTAGAGCATGCACTCGCGTCTCCTCTGGCGGATACCCTAACCTCAATAACGTTTGACGAAGTTTCGGCCGCCATTAAGCGTCTCAAGCCTAGGAAGTCTCCAGGTCCCGATGGGATCAGGAACGAGGTTCTGAAACTCCTTCCTGATCGCATCATAGCTCTATGGTCTGTGTCTTCAATGCGGCCATGTCCCAGGGTCACTTTCCAGCCGTCTGGAAAAAGGCCGTAGTGATAGGTATTCACAAGCCCGGCAAGAAAGCTACGCTTCCCGTTAGCTATCGCCCCATTAGTCTGTTAGATACCTTAGGAAAACTTTACGAGCGGCTCCTTCTGAACCGTCTTCAGTTCTCGATTACAGATTTAAAATTAATACCACCTGAGCAGTTCGGATTTCGCGCCGAACACTCTTGCACGAATCAAGTACACCGCCTCACGGAGTACATTTTCTCTAAATTTAACGCCGATCCGAAACGTAAACCGAAACGCACAATTGCAGTCTTCTTCGATATCGCCAAGGCCTTCGATAAGGTCTGGCACGGAGGGCTCATCCATAAATTATGTAAATCTCACGTACCCGATAGGTTAATTCATATTATCCGCGATTATCTCACTGATAGGACATTCCGCTTCAGAGTGGATGGTGAACTATCTCTGCCCCACCCGATACGCTCAGGTGTGCCACAGGGCTCCATACTCGCGCCCTCGCTCTTCAATCTGTTCATCAGTGACCTACCTCGGTCTCGGGGGGTCGAGGTAGGTTGTTACGCTGACGATACCATTATTTACACTTCCGGCTGGCGGTCGGACTTTCTTAGGAAGCGCATTGAAAAAGCCGTTCATACTCTTGGTGAATGGTTTCGTCGATGGCGCATAGAAGTTAATCCCGATAAGAGTGCCGCAATACTCTTCGATCCCTCGAAACGCGTTAATAAATTTGAGCCCATCAAGCTGTACGGAATCGATATCCCTTAGGCCGAAGAGGTCAAATATCTCGGTGTCACATTAGATAAACATTTAAAGTTCAATTCACATATAGACAGAGTGCGAAACAAAGCCGCTATGGTCTTGGGTCGCCTCCATCCGTTGCTTTGTCATAAGAGTAAGATGTCCCTCAGACACAAGCTCACTTTGTATAAGACGTGTATCCGTCCCGTGATGACATATAGCTGCCCCGTTTTTGCGCACATGTCCAAAGCTAATTTTCATAAGCTGCAGGTTCTCCAAAATCGTGTTTTACGTAAAGTGACCGGTGCTCCGTGGTACATTCGGAGAGTCGATCTCCATAGAGACCTAGAGATCCCTTCTATCTGGGCGTACGTAAAATCACTTACGATTAGTTATTTTGAAAAAGCCCCGAATCATCCCAGTCCGTTAGTGGTATCCGCCGCAAACTATGAACCCGTACCTAACGTTGCGCGTTATAAAAGACGTCCGTGACACATTTTTACCGACCCTCCTGATTCAATCACGTCAGCGAACGATCAGTACCAGCCTGTCCCTCGAAACAGAGCATGTTCACGCCCACGCCTGCGTAACCACAGATCACGCCGCCGTGGTCTGGGGGTTAATTTCGCTCCCGCACACCCGATTAGGACTCCCACGGCAGCGGCTCAAGCCTAGGTTCGATCCCTCGGTAGGGATATATGGAGGAGTTGATGAGGCGTGTATGCTTGGTACACGTATACGTTTCAACAACTCAAACATATATGAATAGTTAGCTAGGTTATCTAAAATAGGTCGCGATTTTGCATGCAACGGGCAATAGCCAAACCGAGGTGTGCCGTGCACCCTTGAGCTGGTTGCCAATATAAAAACGGCTGAGTGCCTTAAGCTTATTAGTCCGGTGAAGCTGTAAAGGCCAAAAAATAAAGGCCAATAGCGTAGTCAGTTCGAGGAAAAAAAACCAACCTATTAGTAATGAGAAAAAAAATAAAAAGTCTGTATTACTCACAGATCTTAGGGCATTCAAAGCTCAAGAGTATAAATCTATTATTTTTGGAGACATTCTTTTTATTTGAATCGACTAACGTTGTCAATCTAATGCACTGTCACATTATTAGGTACTGTGTTAATGTTAAATACGTTCAAAACAGGGGGTGCCGTCAAGAATATGTAAGTATTAGAAAAAGTATATCTATGTTATTTATCAGAAGTTTTCTAATTAAATATGGCTACCAATCCTCTAGTTTATTATTACCGCCATTGTCGAGTAGGTAGGTAATGATATCACACGTTTCTTGCGATCGTTTCAATGTTCTAACAAAATGTTAGTCCTCTTGTTAGATACCTCCAGGGAGTTTTTTAGAAAGTCAGATTCCATACTCAGTGGTATTATTTCCCACCCACTATACTTGTGCACAATACCCAAACTATATTACCTAAGATACCAGCACTATTACAAAATATAGACCCAAATAACTCATTATATGGTCATCATGATCATTACCCTTATCCGACCTAAGTAGGGTCGGCACATGTTTTCTTTTTCCACTCTCTCCTGTCAAATGTCATCTCAGTATTCACGCCTTTTAAGGACATATCATTTTTCACACAATCCATTCACACTTTTTCGGTCTTCCTCTACTCGTATATCCATCCACCATCATACTCAACACTTTTCTAGTCACATGGTTTTCATAAATAACATAAAAAAATAACGTATAAATAACTCAATATATGATATGAAATATAAAATCCACTACATACTATACAAGTTCAAGGGTAATTCATTAGGGTTAAATGTGTTTTTAATTTAATAAAACCCTACAGTACTATTGAGCTTCGCGGCTTCGGCCTGGTTCGATGGAACATTCGTATTCGTCGCCAAACCTCAACAAGGATGACCCCATTCCGGGGTCACGTCGCGGTCTAGGTGTCAACTGACCCAGATAATCCGTCAATGATACACAAGTAAAATACGACACGCATCTCCTTAGTCCTGCAGATGTACGTAAGGTCAATATCCTGATGAAGTATAAAGTTTAGAATTTTTAAGAGATAAAGATCAGTAACTGGGCAACATTTTTAAATTAAATTAAACTGTTAGGTTTGCCTCACCAAATTAACATTTTTCACATGAAAAAAATATTAAAAAAGATGTCTCGCTTATAATTATAATAATAATAAGATTATTTATTCAATTAAAATAAATTATTAGGTTTGCCTTGGAAAAATATGATTTTTACAAAAATATATATACACCCGGATTCGAACTGGGGTTACGCGGATTTTCGAAACAACCAATTTTCACCTGAGCTATTTTTGTTTTGCAGCGGCGAAATTTACCTTCATATTGTAGCTATACTTTTTCATTGCCTGAAATTTAATTAAAAAAAAGTTTTTTATCAATAAAATCTAGCTAGATCGATTTATCGACCCGAAACTACCTACATACTAAGTTTCACGGAAATAGATGACAACGTTTCCGAGATCCTGAATATATAAAAATATACAAGAATTGCTCGTTTAAAAGTATATTAGATAAATATCTCTCTGTATTTGTGAAAGCAAAATTGTTTAACTTAACAAAATCAATTAAACGAAGTATTTGGAAAATTAAACTTAAAAGATAAAATTTTACATAAACATTTTCAGCCGTACACAAGAGTAAATTATGGCGAGCAAAGCCGCGATCTAAAGCTAATATTTGTATGATTTATGAAATGTATTTCTTTTTGTTTAACTTTTAGTTTGACTAGACCTTCGTATATGATTTAGGGCCGTATTGGGAATCTTGTAGCCCGGCGTGCGACGAAAAGAGGAGGGGGGGGGTACATATTAATAAACCTTTTTAACTTGTTTTTTTTTTTTATCGAACTGACTACGCTATTTGTGTAGCAAAGCTTTAACAGCTTCATAGGACTACTAAGGCGAGCGCTTAAGGCATTCAGCCGATTTTATTTTGACAACTAGCTCAAGGGTTCACGGCACAACTCGGCTTGAGCTGTTGCCCAATATAAGTATATTTATAGTTTTTTTTTTAATTATATGATTTTTACCAATAAAACTCTGTGACATTAAAGCATAGA
>JACEII010000053.1:3039523-3056885 GCA_014332785.1 Antheraea mylitta | reverse complement strand
GACCTAGAGATCCCTTCTATCTGGGCGTACGTAAAATCACTTACGATTAGCTATTTTGAAAAAGCCGCGAATCATCCCAGTCCGTTAGTGGTATTCGCCGCAAACTATGAACCCGTACCTAACGCTGCGCGTTATAAAAGACGTCCGCGATACATTTTTACCGACTCTCCTGATTTAATCACGTCAGCGAACGATCAGTACCAGCCTGTCCCTCGAAACAGAGCGTGCTCACGTCCACGCCCGCGTAACCACAGATCACGCCGCCGTGGTCTGGGGGTTAATTTCACTCCCGCACACCCGATTAGGCCTCCCACGGCAGCGGCTCAAGCCTAGGTTCGATCCCTCGGTAGGGAGCCCTTGAGTGCGTTGCTTGCGCGATACGGTGACACACAAATATACATCACTGCTACAACACTACACGATCACCCCCACACACGTGCACGCTTACACGCTTACACATGAAAGTGGATGGGTTTACTTTTTTCCCTTATCGAACTGAAAAACTCTCAATTTTCCGATAATAAATATATGGAGGAGTTGTTGAGGCGTGTATGTTTGGTACACATATACGTTTCAACAACTCATACATATATGAATAGTTAGCTAGGTTAGCTAAGATAGGTCGCGATTTTGCATGCAACAGGCAACAGCCAAGCCGAGGTGTGCCGTGCACCCTTGAGCTGGTTGCCAAAATAAAATCGGCTGAGTGCCTTAAGCGCTCGCCTTAGTAGTCCGGTGAAGCTGTTAAGATCTTACTGGGTCAATAGCGTAGACATTTCGAAAAAAAAAAAATATATATTTACCAACGTCGATGTTCGTACCGTAGAATCGGTATGATTGATCAATGGTATTTACGCCTCCGAGTATTATTGTTTTTTGGTCATATGTGTGTTGGTACGTGAGGTAATCTTTTAGCAATAATAATTAGACAAAGAAACCATAAGCGTATTTTCAACCAATATACAGTCTAAACCGTTTAATATGAAACAATATAATGTAGTCAATAATAGCGTACTGTAAAAAGATGATCAAATTTCAAAATTATAAGAAGAAAATGAATTGCTTCATCATCGTTCTATACTGAAGTGCACTTTAGGTGAAATAATATCCATATTTATATAAGTATAATCTAACTTCTGTCCGCGACTTCATCCGCGTGGAATAATTACTTTGGGCCAACGCCAACTTTAACTCGCAACTTCGTTTTCATAGAAAGTGAAAATATCTTTCATGAATACCTACGTCAACCCTAATTTAATAGATTATTTAGAGAATTAACACAAATAGATATATAGCCTTCCCCGATAAATAAGTTATCTAACACTGAAAGAATTTTTCAAATAGGACGAGTAGTTCCTGAGATTAGCGCGTTCAAGCAAAAAAAAAGCAAACAAGCTTTGTAATATTAGTATATATATATAAATTCTAACATATTGCGTACTCCATTGTCGTTACGCGTATAGTATATCGAGTTACGCTTTATCTCTCTCCATATAATATTTCATATGAGATTCTGTATAATGTAAATGGATCTCGGGTACAAAATAAATCGAGTTTCCTCCGGGAATGTGGAGAGATCGTGCTCCGATGTAATCATTTTAAACTTGTTATAATATTGGCTCATGTTTGTTCACTGTATTTTATGCATATAGATTGAAGTAAAACACAATTTCGTGGTAAACATAATGTCAAGAGGAAATTGCGTCGGCGAATATTGGTTGCGAAGTATTTGTGTACATAACTTTTTTATTACAGACTAGCTGTGCCCGCGACTCCGTCCACGTGGAACCTAATGTAACAAAAAAATGATTAAGAAAATCATCTGAATGTACTAAAGACATTTACTTATCTACTTTTGTACATAAGTCGCGTCATCATTAAAATTACAAAAACTTTTGATAAAGTGACCCGATTTTATAGTTTAGTTCGTTTCTTTCCGATTTACGTGTTGTGTTTTTGAATCATGAAATTTTTAATTGCATAATTCGAAAATGAATATATGTACGATTAGCTTAGAATAGTTTAGCTACGTCAGATCGGGTTTTTCTTTGGTAACAGCCCAAGCCGAGGTGTGCGTGCACCCTTGAGCATGTTACCTAAACAAAATCGGCTGAGTGCCTTAAGCGCTCGCCTTAGAAGTCCGGTGAAGCTGTGAAGGCCAGTAAGGCCAATAGCGTAGTTAGTTCGAAAAAAAAAACGATTTTGTTGAGACGAAAACTAAATGTTACTCGAGAATATGCTTTATGATTCTCATTAGTGAGGTTTTATTGTGAACCTAGTATTTTAGTAGTGATGCGTGTCTAAACAAACAGATAGACATTTCTAAAAATAATTGAAATGTCTTTTGTTACCTGGCTAGGAAAGTAATTTTTTTCACTAAAATATAAAAAGTTAAAACGTTAGATTTACAACTTATTATAAGTATAGAAGAAGATAAATTAAAATTGAATTTGCATATTTACAACAATGTTATATGAATTTTTAATAATTATTTTCGGTTTGTTGTTTTGTTTTTATTCATATTACATATACCCTGAAGCATTGTTGAATTTTTTAAACCTTTAAAATATTTTTCTACATTTACTTCTCTATGTACAAAATCTTATCAAATTCAAATTAGTCAGCTATATTCAATAGTTATTAAATCTATTGTGAATATTTAATAAGATCCTAATATATAGAAAATTAAATCTTCTACAAATGTCTCACTAACATTTTATGTGTAGGTTCAAACATTATAAATTGTCAAAAGAAATTTAAAAAAAAATTGAATTTAGTGACCTGCGCTGCCTCACTGGTGTAGTTTACAATTAAGTTTCAACAAGTACTGTTGTGGAGCGCTTCATTCTTTTTCGAAATGAAAACGCTGTTGATCTGGAAAGGTCTTTACAGCTTCACCGAACTAAAGCGCTTCATTCACAGTAATTCTTTCGAACAATAATGTTATCAGGTTGTATACGACATAGTCGATGCAGTCAGGATGCCAATATATACTAAGTAATTACTTCCACTCTTTATTTGCCCAGAGTGACGGCTTACAGTACTTTTTACAAAAGAATGCGTAGATAACACTGACATCTTGACTTTTATAGGCCGAACTATATAATTTATAAGACGAACTATATAACTCAAAGCAATTACCATTTTCTTATAATTCTGCTAAATGTTTTAAGTAACACAAAGAATAATTAATGAACAAATTAATATTATTTACGTACATCAATTCTATGTTATATCATTGTTATTTATGTATCTGAAATATGTGTATGTGTGTAGAGTAGAGACTTCTAGCCCTTTATAGGTCAAACTATTAAAGTCAAAGCAATTACTATTATTATCATAAAACTAATGTTGTGCAAGTAATAAATGAACAATATCAATTCCTATTGAAATGACTCATTGAAATCTATATAATTATAATAATTCTCATTTATGTATCTTTAATAAAATAGCATTAGTGTTAATGTGTATCTCTAATATGTAGCGCTAGTATCTCGAGTCTTGAATGACGAGCGGTACCGGAAGTGGGTAGCTAACAATAAGATAGTATAAAGTGCCATCGAGTTATAAAAAAGTAATATTTTTTCTTGTACTTTATATGGAACTGATACCCTCGAGACTTCTGTATTTTTTTATCTTAAAAATATAGAATGAAAACATAAAAAAAAATAAAGCAAAAAAATATTTTGCTTACAGAAATTCTTTATAAACAATGTTATTAATATACTCCTCACGCGCACCGCACCGCTTGCCCCACTTCTATTAGTTTTATAATAGAGTTTATCGTTATATTTATAAACATGTATACTTTATAATATGATATATTTTATAAATTAGGTAGCCTCAATAAAGAATAGAAACGTAGTATTTATTTTTAAACGCCGCTAGAACTTAGATATTTCAAATAATATTCAAAAGATATATTTAAAATGCAGAAAATTTAACATAAAAAATGCATACGAAACCGTAGCTTACAAAAGCAAAACAAAAATTAAACATAGTAAATACCTATAGGTTAAAGATTTATCTCGATTTTCAGTCAACAAATATTTAAAAGAGCGTTAGGGAAGATCCTACATTTTATATTGAACCAGATCAATAAGCAAACATCGAAATTGAATGAGGATATATTTTAGATACTTCCGTAACTCTTCAGTAAAATTCTAACAAAACTGTCCTAAACAAAGACACGACTCCTAAGTCAATATTTTCGTATCGGCCAAGGGAAAAACTCCATTACACAAATGTCCAGTCTCCGAGTACTATAAATAGAAATACAAATTTGATAGCAACCTAGTGTCCTATCCTTTTACAATCTAATTTATGTAGTAGCTTTATTAAGTCTAAATTACAGTATACAAGCTACGCCCGCGTCCACTTTCATATTTGTTAGTGTTTATACTAATATTATAAAGAGGTAAAGTTTATGAGTTTGTGAGGTTGTAGAGGGTAATCTCAAGAACTATTAAATCGATTTTGGAAATTATTATACTAATAGAAAGCCATGTTATTTGTGAGATTAACCCGAAAAATGAAAACGACTTTTGTGGTAGTTGGATTTGCAAAGTAAGCCGGAAAAAGCGGTCGAACGAAAACGTTTCTTACGTACGCTGCCTTGACTATGAGAGACATATGATGGAGTTTTAGAGAAAAGTTGTAGTGCATGACAATGCCTACAAGAAAGTCAGCTTCCGCATATGTCTAACTTTCATATTTAAGTGTTGTTTTTTTTCTAAACTTGTTGTTTTAGCAAAAGGACTATTTGGAATTGGCAAAAGAAACGGAGAGAGGGCTGATTGCAATTTGACTCACTCCTCACTCACTCACTCACTCCTTTGACGTGTTACATGAGCGTAATGTTATGTCACCAAGATTTGTTAGTCCTGATATAGCTATATACCACTCAGAGTGAAAGTCGTGGTTATTTTAAAAAAATTTAGATGTAGGTAAGAGAGTCGTTGTAATCAAAGTCCATCATATTTAAGCTATAAAGTGTATTTTTTTAATAAAAAAAATAAATTTAAATGGTTGAGTGATGTTTATTAGTCATATTATCAATAAAAATTATGAATTCTTATCAAAATACATAGCACTCAGTACTAACTCATAACTTCATCATAAGCAAAAATGTTTACCACCCAACGAAGTAGGCACGCGTCTAATTGAGGGTAGAGAGAAGAGTAGGGTGTATTATATTCTACGAATTCAAATAACTACGCATACCGATATGAACAATATAATTGTTAAATTTCTGGTGTACCTTACAGTTACCAGTTAAAGCAAAATGGATAGAAAGAATCTAGGGAACGGAAGAATTTTTATACAAGTAAATATCACGGCATAGATATATAATTGGTGCGTTCTACAGAAAACCCTACTACCACGTCATGATTAAATTCTGATGGTTTCTCTCATCGGAATGGTTGCAGTTACAATACATTTATGAAATCGTTGTCATTGAGTTATTAGAACATCTGTTCTGAGTTCTCTTAATCAAGATGAATCCGTCATATACCTGAAGACTTTCGACACGTATCGCCAAATTCGAATATCGTCGCCAACTTTCATAACGTGTGATATGACAGCTGCCCTTTAAGGTTTTTTTTTTATATCATATAGGAGGCAAACGTACAGACAAGTCACCTGTTGTTAAGCGATCACCGTCGTCCATAGACACTAGCAAACACAGAGGAGTGGCAAGTGCGTTACCAGCCTGTGTGTTGGGGAATAGAGAGAAAGGGAGAAGGGTTAGAGGAGAGGGGAAGCGAGAGGAGAGTGGAGGGAAGGAGAGAGGAGAGAGGAGAGGGGAGATGTGTCTCCGGCACTCTCATTGACTGAACGAAACGCAACAATGCAACCACTGTTACTTCACGTCGGTTTTCTGTGAGAGGGTGGTGCTACCCCGGTCGAGCCGACCCATTGATGCTGAAACCAATAATAACTTCAGCGTGGCTCAAAAACCTACAACTGGTAAGACTCCTTCTAGATTTCCCATGTTATCTTTGTCCAAATTACCACTCAACATCAGATGTTATATTGAATAGGTAATCGCTAACCATAATCTTGATAATTTTTTACCTAGTAAATATATATATATATTTGTAAATTGCATAATAAAGAAATGAATAAATCCAATTGTCGGTTATAAATTAACCAGTTGAACAGATTAAGATGAGACGATAACTAGAAAAAATTAACAAATATAACATTTAAGTTCGATTTTAAATCTATAGAAGGGTAGAAGTAACGGTAGAAGAAGAACGGTAGAAGTAATAATGAAGAAATATGACTAAAGAATTAAAACTATAAAACTATTAAATCCCACTATTTTTTTTTTATTGAAGCACGACAAAGTGACTGCACTATGCCTGATGGTAAGCATAGTACAATCCAAAAACAGTGGCGACCACGAGAGACAGATCATCCATCGTCAGCCGCCGCTGTCATGCCGGCCATAATGACGAAAGTCACCCAGTACTGGATATGCACAGGCTGATCCCGGAACGCGACGCGCAAAAGCGAGTCACTATGACGGGCTTTTTCGCCATGTACATGGTGGTTGCGACCCAGTCGGGCTAAAAATTAAATTAAATATTAAATCAGATTCAATGTCTCATGAAATATTAAAACCATTTTTCGGAAAACTAAGACACACCGACATGAATTAGTAATAGGAAAACAAAAAAATAACATCAATCCGCAGTGATTATTAAGGACTTGTTAGACATAACTAAAATTTGTAATAGATTATTATCAACGTAGAGTATCTAAAGTATTAATATTCATAGAAAGTTACTCTGAGATTAGCTGTCAAAACTACTAAGTAATGGAAAATTGCAGTCAATCTTTTAAAAATCTCCATATATCACTCAAGCATAAAGAATGTTTAACAAGTCGATTCGGGACAATAGACTTCAAAATTTTAACCTATTACTAATATTCAAAATTCAGAGCCTGGGGTATGCTAAGACTGGCTAACTATATGCCAATTTGTTATTATAAAATAAAATAATAATAAAAATAACGCTGAAAAATGTATCTGCTAGATTTCAATATACGTTATTTTATTCGTAGTATATATAAATCTTATATCATAAGCGGTAACAGTACCACAACTTAATAGTTCCTCTCTTCATCTGTATCCAATTTTAAAAACTTCGAGATGTTTGCCACTACAAAATAATAATCAGTGAAAATAAATATTTATGCTTAAGAATAAAACCGTTTAGACGAATCTTCGTATTTTTACTGATAATATTTTTTTTCTCTTATGTTAGTTATTGAGAACATCACAGGAGGTCGCTACTGTGATTTCTCCAATATTTCGCTAAATTGTTAGAGTTTAGATAAACATAATAATCTTTGGTACTATATAAATTCGTCAATGAAGTACAGTTTTGCACACAATATTATATTATTTATTTATTTTAAGAGTAAGTCATTGTTACTTTTTCAATAATATCTAACTGTTTCAAAAACATATCGATAACTGTATAAAGAATTAAATAATAAACACACAAATAATTTACATTGTAGTTGAAGTTTTAAATGTAAAATTACAATGAATAACTTACCTTAAAACATTTATCTCCTATCTTAAATACACAAAACACTGAGAGCTGGTGAATGCGCGTCTAATCAAGCCAGACTCGGGAAAACAACTGGGCTAGACTTAGACAACTTGCGCGGACGCGGTGCGCAATGAAATCAGACCTGTAACTGGGGTTCAGAAGTACTTTATCAGAGCCCGACAGGCGGGGAACCTTATATATGAATGATACCGTGGGTAGCTCGCGAAACATACCCCGTGCTTAGAGTTGCTACGTTCTGACCTTACCTTAGGAGATGGGTGTTCCGTTTCTTCAATTCTAGCAGATTTGACTTGCAGTTTATAAATAAAATACACGTTAGATATATAACATAGCACTTTTTTAAAACCGAATAATACCGATTAATTTATTTCGGTATCCGTCACTCTATGGTACCTAAAATTTAGTACGAAATAAAAATACCATATTATACAAATTCTACTATACACGGTCTCTTTGGTCAATATATAATAATGATTTTTATTCAAATTGACTCCCTATATCTGAGGTAAAATTTGTACGCCTTAAATTAATTTGTTTTACGTAATTTTACATTCAAACGTTGGCAACCCAATCGAGTTTGCTAGCGCGGGGCTAGGCGGAGCGCGGGACGGGGTTATATAACGCGGGCGATCGATACCCAGGGCGGGCGGCTCTACAAAGCGGCGTTCATAATTGCACTCTTATTTTTCATTGGAAACCTATAAAGTTATCGCGTTTATAACATCGTTATTTTCTTAGGTGTGCAAAAGGTCGTGCTGGTCGAATTGTTAAAACTTTTCAATAACAATACGATGTCCACAGGTTCAAGCCCGGCATTTTCAAATTACCTTTTACAATTTATGTGACTTTTACTGAGTTAAACTAATTGTTGACATTATTATCACTTGACTATAAAAGAAACCATTAAAGAAAACCTGAAATATATAATAGTTGTATTGATCCTTGTTGTTAGATAACAATATCGTATATATATATAAATAGTGGATTAAAATCATTTGTGTTTACGTATTTCTGATATACATATTTTTTTGGTTGTCTTTTTATGTCATAGGCGGCAATCGAACAACGGAGTAGTAAGTGCGCCGGCAACCTGTGTTTGGAAGGAAAGGGGAAAGAGAGGGGGAGGGAAGGGAGATGGGCATTTGGCGCTTTTAGTGACCGAACGAAATGCAACAATGCAAGCACTGTTCATTCACGCCGGTTTTCTGTGGGTCAGGCCCACTACTCCGGAAGAGTCGACACATTCATACTGAAACCAGTAATAGCTTCAGCATGGCTTTACGACCAACAATAGTTGTTCAAAGGTATCTTTTGATTTACCAATCAGATTTGAAAGAGATATGTTTGTAGTTTATAGTCTATTGAATTATTTTTTTTTTATTGTGGCACAGCAAAGTGACTGCACTGAGCTTGATGGTGAGCACAGTACAATCCAAAAACAATGGCGACCACCGAGAGACACGCCATCCCTCGGCGGACTCCGTTGTCATGCTGACTAGAAATGTTATAAGCTATCTAAAATCACGCTATGAGTTTTGAGAGCGGTGTAAAATCATAAAAACTGTAAATCAATAAGTAGTCCAAGCTAGTTTGGTGCGCAAGTACTTTAGCAAGAAGTAGGATATCCACACCGAGAAGTAGAATACCCGTCCAACGAAAACAGAGTATTATCGAAAATGACCAAACTGTAAACATCTATGACAGCAAGATACAATTTCGTGCAGGTAATGCACGTGGTCGGTTCTATACGTAGGTCCATCTTTATACGAGTTTTTTTTATGCTTACCTATTTCCGTTGTAATTAAAGAATCCAAAGGTGAAACGTAAGTAATACTTTACGTCAAAGCTAGTAAACAATTGAAACAATCCTGATTGAATCCGAATTGAAGTTTAATAATAACAATGAAGTAAATCTAAAAAGAAAGTATATTTATCTTATATTTAAAAGTTTTCCTTTACGAGGATTTAATGTTGAGTTACCTACTTTTTTCATTCAATAAAGTTAACGATAACAAGCGTAGCAGGTGGTGGAGAAATCCGGTAACGATGTCATTAAAAGTGCTTACCTACCTAAAAGTGAATCATCTCATAAACGTGATATAAACTCAGAAATACGCGTATATTTTCTGTGATTCTTACTTCTCAGATTATCTATAATTATTATGAAACGTAGTTTTAAGCTTGAAACTTTTAATACACAATTATAGGGATGAAGAAAACTGGATGAAACTTATTTTTGTAGTTTTCTAATATATTTTTTCTTCAAAGGATGCAAACGTACCTAATGTTAAGTGATCGCCTCCGTCCTTAGACGTCCATATAAGGGGGTGGGGAAGAGAAAGGGGGGAGTGGAAGAGGGAGATGGGCGTCTGGCACTCTCAGTGAAGGAACGAAACGCAACTATGCAAGTACTGTTACTTCACGTGAGTGTTTCTATGGGTCGGTGGTATTTCATACTGAAACCAGTAATAGCTACAGCGTGTCGCTACTACCTACACTATTTTGACTTTACTTCTACTACCTGCCTATCTGTATTTGCAAATGTTCAAAACATGAATGTACTCTACCATCTGTTACGAACTATACCATCTGTTTAAACGTATAAAAAAATCTGTAATTAAATATTGATCCTAATTCATATTATAAATACGAATGTGCGTTTGTTTGTTACGATTTCAAAACTAGCCTAACCTAAGTACTTAATCATTATGAAATTTTACTTACAAGTTGTCAGTCACACAGAAAAGAACATCCAGAAAAATTATGTTTCTGAGGAATAATTTAGATCGATATTAATGCGATTATACGTACAAATTTTTCACTTTTCCGTACGATTTATAGCCGTTCTAAAGTGTTACAATTATATACATTTGGAAATTTATTTTTATGGGCTTTCAAATTTCTGATCGGCAATCTTTTTGTGATGTGAAAATTAATAGACGTAAACATTGCTGAGAGAGAGTGCTGTGTAGTATTCGTAGTCGAGTACAGTGCTGAAAACACCGGATTTCGTCCAATCACCGAAGTTTAGCAATCAATCGCGGTCAGTACCTGGATGGGTGACCTCCTTTTTTATGGGAATATCCCTAATGGATATTCGTTTTCCAGGTAGCTTAGTTATGTGCGATTCGCACGGACTATTACCTCATAGTACTTTCTTACGCCTTTTTGACGGGGGAACAGAAATTGCCTAATCCGCACTACGTTTGCTCCCCCCACAGGTGTAGTCCTATCCTAAGAGGCCCCGTTCTACGATCTGAGGGGACAAGATAATGGATGTTAGACACCCCCTGACGAACTGTGGCAGCCGAATAGCCACAATGCGCCTACATCACATGGTCCTGTGCAGTTCAACTACCAGGACGACGGAAACACGTGCTTGTTCATCACCTCATCTACGGCTGCCGAAAATCAGCGCCTATCCGTTACCACCGCGTGTTTCGTCGTCCGCGATAGGGTAGACCTAATCTTATTTCCTGGGAACACCGCCAATGTGAAGTTGAGTTTTGTTGTATTCTTTTAATTAAAATGTTTTCTTGTAAAACAAGTTTCACTTCTATCTTGTGTCTTTACGACACACCCGATTTTTTTTTATTAGCATAATGGAAACTGCGTTACACATCCGCTGCAAGCTTTTGAATAAAAGTTTAAATTAAATGGAATTAAAAATCAATAAAAATGCACGAAAGAGTCTATATTTTATGTAAGGAGTCAAATAAAAACTTTTTAATTGTCTCTTCTTTCATTCGGTATATTTCTCACTATCTCGTATATTAAAAAAGCAGTCATTCCAGTCATTCCATTGTCAATATGAGATAATTTCGATATTAAAAGACTTTCACAAAGACAACGCAAAGTACTTCATAAAGAATAATGGAACTCTTTTGTACAATTTCCCAAGTGAAAATGCGAAAACAGACTCTCGGTTTTATTTGACACTTTTATGGACGTGGTTTACACACAGGCGGGTAATAAGGTTTCTTTTTGCGAGTCGTTTAATAACGTGCGCCGTCCGACTAACCTCAGTTTCATGTGACTACAATACTTTTATTTCTTTACTGTCAGTAGCCCGTGACTTCGTCTGCTTTTGTACCTTTTAATTTTTTTTTATTCATATAGGAGACAAATGATCAGACGGGTCATACGTTGTAAAGCGATCACCGCTGTCCATAGACACTAGCAACCCTAGAGGAGTCGCAAGTGCGTTACTAGTCTGAGTTTGGGGCAATGGAGAGAAAGGGAGAGGGTTTAGAGGAGAGGGGAAGGGAGAAGAGAGGGGAAGGGAGAGAAAAGGGTCAGGGAAGGGGGAGGAGAGGGGAAGGAGAGGAGAGGGGAAGGGAAGGGAGAGGAGAGGGGAAGGGAGAGGAGAGGAGAGGGGAAGGGAGAGTAGATGGGTCTCCGGTGCTCTCACTGACCGAACGAAACGCAACAATCCAAGAACTGTTACTTCACGTCGGTTTTCTGTGACCTTTATTTATACATATAATAGGAATGTAAATCTAACGTGTATGTACTTTTAAGATTTTTGTGAAAAAACTGTTGCACGTGTCTAAGAATAAGTGAAAAATACATACCAATTAATTTTAGAAATGACTGTCTTACTGTTCGTTTGGACACGAATCACTGCTAAAGTACTACATTCATGAGAAAACTTCAAACAAAATCATAAGCCATATCCTCAAAAAACATTTCTTCTTGATTTCATTAATATCGGTTAGCTCTGTCAAAAGCTATTGTAATTTTAATGACGACGCGACTTAAGTACGAGAGAAAAGTAGATAAGCAAATGGATTTAATTCATTTAGATAATTTTACTAATGACTTTTTTACATAAGCTTTCACGCGGACGAAGTCGCGGGCATAGCTGGTAAATAATAGAACTGTTATTTTTTATTATTTTTTATCATCGTCATTTTCACCTATGTCTAACAAATTATGTAGTGTGTAAACACTTACATGGAGACATTTTTTACAAATTACCTTGATACTAGTCCTTAAATATGTTGTTGTTTTATTAAAATAATATCTTTTTAAGTTCTAGTCTTTATGTTATTCGAATGTATAAGCTATATTGTAACAGGAAATACTGAAAAACCTTTTTACAAAGAAAAAAAAATAGAATAAGAATCCTAAATGAAAAAGTAAAAATGAATTTATTTATAAAAAAACTATATAACGTATGGAAAAGAATACAATATTAACTAGCTTTTACTCGCGACTTCCCTCGTATTAATATAAATTTGCCCTATAGCATGGGAACACCATTTCCTGGATAAAAGATACGTATGTCCTTTCTGTGCCCTTAAAAACGTATATACTAAATTCCATGACGATTGGTTTTTGTTTCTTTTTTTTAAACTTTATTTTTGGCAACCAATCTTTCAGATTATTACCGCCATTGTCGCGTAGTCAGTAATATTACAAGCGTTGTACAATCACTTCAATATTGCGTCGTGTGAGTCAATATTCTAACAAGATGGTGGATCCCTTGTTAGAACCTTCCAGGGAGTTTTTGAGGCATCTCAGAATTTCATGCTCCGTGGTATTATTTTCCACTCATGCACAATAAACTAAGTATATAACGGAAAACACCACCAAATTTACAAAATATAGAGTCAAATAACACAAAATCTATACTATAATAAAACTGTAACAAGTCGAAATCTGTACATTAAATATTTTTAAAAAAATTTAATCAGGGTAGACTATGTTATCGATATAGAAGCCAAAAATAATCTTTTTACAATTTTTGTCTGTCTGTCTGTCTGTCTGTCTGTCTGTCTGTCCCTATGCACACGCATCACTCTGAAAGTACTGAACCAATCTTGATGAAACTTGACATAGTGATAACTAATATTACGAGATTACATCAAATATTTTTATACTTTTTGTCTCATAAAACGCAAAGGGTTCTCCAGGATAAAGGATTAAAGTCTAGAATATAAACCCGAATTACTCTGAAAGTACTGAAGCAATTTTAACGAAATTTGACACGGTGATAACTAATATTAGAAGACTACATCCAGGATACTCTTTGTCCCATAAAACGCAATGAGTTCTCCAGAATAACGAAAAACAAAAATTTGCAGTTAACGTAACTAGACTTTTTTGCGACACCTTAGTACAAGAGCCGGCAACGTTAAAAGAACAAGAATTTTAGAATACCTGGTTCTTTAATACATCAATATATTTTTTTTATATCATAAGAGGCAAACGAACAGGTGGGTCACGTGATGTTTAGTGACCACCACCGTCTATAGACACTAGCAACACCAGGGGATTTGTAAGTGCGTTTCCAACCTGTATATGGGGGAGTGTAAGGGAACCTCCGGCACTCTCACTGACCGAACGAAACATTACAATGCAAGCAGTGTTATTTGACGTCGGTTTTCTGTAAGTATTCTGGCAGTATTAGCCCGAACGAGCCGACCCATTCATGCTGAAACCAGTAATAGCTTCAGCGTGGCTCTACCACCTACAGAAATTATCAATAGACAGAATTTAGGACACTTGGTAGCGGGTTAACGTTGTATTTTTAATAGGCATTTTGATTTATGATTAATCAATAATAAGTTTAGGAACATTTTTTTCAGTAACTTTTAAACGCAATTAAACATTCAGACACATTTTTTATAAACAATCATATATATACCCGCTGATATATTTTATAAATAAAAAAAAGAATGTGGTGTCGTGGGACACCAGGTAGGAACGAAGTTCTTTCGGCTAATGTAGAATCGACACTATTTGGAAAAAAAAATCGTGCTCAATTTTATGTAATCGTAATTCAAATTATCAATTAAAATAACAAAATATGTCTCTTTATTTTTGTTTGACAACATAAAATTACATAGAAATAGAAATAATTACAAAAAAGGAGAAAGAGAAAGATATTATACACTACTCGCTTATGTATACGACTGTCGCGCCTGCGCACGTCTCATTTAACTGTTTTATTCCATGCACTTTTCGTTACAGTTTTACTATCACATATTTTTCAGTTCGGTCGCGCAGCAAAATCTTATCTCCTCCAAGCCTGCCGTAAGGAACTTCGTTCCAATAATAAATTTCAAATCAATTATTTTTTTTCATAGCAAAGAACCAATTTCATTTTATTAAACATTATTGACCACCATATACAACGATAAACGTAAACTTATGATTTGGGATTGACGCCATCTCAAATATATGCGTCGTCGACCATCAGGCTATACAAAGCCGAAATATTTTGGGCCGGCGAGGTGAAATATCTTGGTGTTATTTTAGATAAACACTTAAATTTCGATTCACACACAGAAAGAGTGCGAAACAAAGCCGTATGGTCTTAGGTCGTTTCTATCATTTGCTTTGTCATAAGAGTAAAATATCCCCCAGACAAACTCACTTTATACAAAACTTGCATCCGTCCGATTATGACGTACAGTTGTTCGGTCTTTGCATATGCGCAAAATCGTATTCAAAAGTTGCAGGTTCTCCAGATCTGAGCCCTACGTAAAGTCACCGGTGCCCCATGGTACGTCCGGAATAAGGATCTCCACAGGACCTGGAGATGCTTTCTGTCTGAGCGTATATAAAATCACTTACAGGTAGTTATTTCGAAAAAGCCGCGAATCATCCCAGCCCGTTAGTGGTATCCGCCGCGAACGATGAACCCGTACCCAACGCTGCGCAGTATAGAAGACGACCGCGACACATTTTTACCGACCCTCCTGATTCAATCACGTCAGCGAACGATCAGTACCAGCCTGTCTCTTCAAACAGAGCGTGTTCTCACCCACGCCCGCATAACCGCAGATTACGCCGCCGTGGTCTGGGACTAAATTTCGCTCCCGTACACCAAATTAGGCCCTTCTCGGCAACGGCTCAAGCCTAGATCTGTTCCCTGGCCGTGGAGCCCTTGAGTACGCTGCTCACGCGATACAGTGACACAAGAGTTCTACCCTTATTTTTCGTTATTCTATCCTACATAGTTTAGAGGATTTTTTCCTACACAAAATACATGTAGAAGTTGTTGAGGCACGCATGCTTGGTACACATGCATGTTTCAATAACTTATGTACGTATATAAGTTACCGGACTACTAAGACGAGCGCTTAAGGCACTCAGCCGATTATATTTAGGCAACCAGTTCAAGGGTACACGGCACACCTCGGCTTGGCTGTTGCCTGTTGCATGCAAAATCGCGACCTATCTTAACTAATCTAGCTAACTATTCATATATGTATGAGTTGTTGAAACGTATATGTATACCAAGCATACACGCCTCAACAACTCCTGCATATATTTATTATCGGAAAATTGAGAGTTTTTTAGTTCGATAAGGAAAAAAGTAAACCCTTCCACTTTCATGTGTAACATGTTTCATTCATCATCATTCAGTGTTTCATGTGTTTCACGTATGTGGGGGTGATCGTGTAGTGTTGTAGCAGTGATGTATATTTGTGTGTCACCGTATCGCGCAAGCAACGCACTCAAGGGATCCTTACCGAGGGATTGAACCTGATGTATAAAACTGGCTTGGTTTGAAGGTGATAGGTACTATGTTGTGAGTGGTACAGAGATTATTTATAAAAATATATTGGAAATATATTTCAAATACGTTTTTGAAACAGTTTATAACTCTTAGACAATAGTTTCAAGCAAGTGACATTTGACGTTTTCGGCGGGATGTTTGACGCTTCGATACGGTGTTCATATATTTTTCTTTAATACAATGGAGTATAAAAAGGTTTTAATACAAGTCGAAGATAGTTATGATAAAGTAAGCGGTAGAGATGTTTATTCAATTTTATGTAGGTTAGTTTTTATTTTAATTGATCCTGGTAGATGACGCTACGAATGGGTACTAGGTTTATTTAAAAAATTAATACATGTAATCTGGGTATATGTTTAAGTGAATCCGTGGATAGTTTGGATTCACACTTGGAAACGGTAGTTGTGGCTGCAATCGGGTATCAGTTTTATTTGCGGGGTGGTAGGGCTTTACAGCCTGACTGGGTCAAAACCACCATGTACATGACGAAAAAATCCGTAATAGTGATTCGCTTTTGCGCGTCGCGTTTCGGGATCAGCCTGTGCATATCCAGCTTTTTGTAGGCCGGCATGATAGTGGCGACCAGCGATGGATAGTGTGTCACTCGGTGGTCGCTATTGTTTTTGGATTGTACTGTGCTTACCATCAGCCATAGTGCAGGCATTTTGCCGTGCTACGATAAAAAAAAGAAACAATTTTTTCGCGTGATAACCAATTTGGTGCAAACGAAGTTGCACGGGTCAGCTAGTTATGAATAAAATATAAAATTCACTACATGACAGACTAAAATCCCGCCAGAAACTCGACGATTGGTTTTATAGTTTAAGTATAAAAGCGTAATTAACAAATTAATATTCGACTTGATTAGTAAGGACATTTCAGTTGTTATAACGAGAAGCTATAAATAAAAGCGTAAAACAGATAATATAAAACCAGCATATAAACGTTGAAAACGTATGAGAATCACGTCTCGAGTATACTCTACACATTTTCATATCTCCCTCCCGTCCACGAGTATCTAGAACGTTAGCAAGCAATTACTCTGGTATAGGTTTTGTATTTATCAGATGGTTGTATCCAATATATGTGGAGATTAGATAAAATTATTGTTTTTTGTCGTTTGCGAAGTTTTAATAAATATTTATTTATGTATATTATTATATGTAATTAAAAATAAATATACTCATAAAGTATTTGAATGATTTAAATTTAAAACTAAGACGAAATGGTAATAAAC
>JACEII010000053.1:2983876-3034523 GCA_014332785.1 Antheraea mylitta | reverse complement strand
CCCCCCCCCCCCCCGCCCTCCTCCCAAACACAGGTTGGCAACGCACTTGTG
The DNA here is from genome assembly GCA_014332785.1 of Antheraea mylitta. Taxonomy (NCBI): domain Eukaryota; kingdom Metazoa; phylum Arthropoda; class Insecta; order Lepidoptera; family Saturniidae; genus Antheraea; species Antheraea mylitta. The sequence goes on along the minus strand of JACEII010000053.1, from coordinate 3,034,472 downwards.
ACTCCCCTGGTGTTGCAAGTGTCTATGGACGGTGGTGATCACCTAACATCAGGTGACCCATCTATTCTTTTGCCTCCTATGATATAAAAAAAAAATCTTTTTATACAAACAAAATATAATTTTTATATTTGCATGATGGCAGGGCTCTTTCTAAGTTAGTCTGAATAGCTACCAATCTCAAGTAGAAAATCTGTCACGAAGCAACGCTTGAAGTGTTCCTTTCAACAACACTCGAGAGCCAGACCCATTCTAGGTATAGCCTGTTTACCATTCTTAAACCACATTTAACATCGGATGAGATTGTCGTCAAACGTAAAGAACAGAAAAAAATTCAAGGGATCGTAAAAAAAATCAAATTATGGAGAGAATCAGATTACTCAGTATCAAATTATCAAAAGTCAACTTTATTGATCTAAACAAATTGTTCTCTGTAAAGTCGGTTTACGGACGATATTTTTAAATGATAATGCCATAAGAAAACATTGATTAAAAGTTGCATATTTTTGTGAATTGAATTATTTATACTTCTATACTAATATTATAAAGAGGTAAAGTTTGTGAGTTTGTAATGTTCTAGGGAGTAATCTCAGAAACTACGGGTCCAATTTGAAAAATTATTTCCGTGTTATGTAGCTAATTTATCGAAGAAACTTATGGGCGATATATCATCACACTAATACCAATAGGAGCGGCGCATCAATGAAAAATATTTCAAAATCGGGATTTTTTTCCTCTTGACAGCTCACGCTAATTGCTAACGTTAGCTTAAAGTAACTGTTCTACGCGGACGAAGTCGCGGGCAAAGGTTAGTTTTATGTATACATAGATGCGTCACAAGCCGGAACGCTTAGATAGTTCTGCAGGTTCTCCAAACTCGTGTTTTACGTAAAGTGACCGGTGCCCCGTGGTACATCCGGAGAGTCGATCTCCATAGAGACCTAGAGAAACCCTCTATCTGGGCGTACGTAAAATCACTTACGATTAGTTATTTTGAAAAAGCCGCGAATCATCCCAGTCCGCTAGTGGTATCCGCCGCAAACTATGAACCCGTACCTAACGCTGCGCGTTATAAAAGACGTCCGCGACACATTTTTACCGACCCTCCTGATTTAATCACGTCAGCGAACGATCAGTACCAGCCTGTCCCTCGAAACAGAGCGTGTTCACGCCCACGCCCGCGTAACCACAGATCACGCCGCCGTGGTCTGGGGGTTAATTTCGCTCCCGCACACCCGATTAGGCCTCCCACGGCAGCGGCTCAAGCCTAGGTTCGATCCCTCGGTAGGGAGCCCTTGAGTGCGTTGCTTACGCAATACGGTGACACATAAATATACATCACCGCTACAACACTACACGATCACCTCCACACACGTGCATGCCTACACGCTTACACATGAAAGTGGAAGGGTTTACTTTTTTTTTCCCTTATCGAACTGAAAAACTCAATTTTCCGATAATAAATATATGGAGGAGTTGTTGAGGCGTGTATGCTTGGTACACATATACGTTTCAACAACTCATACATATATGAATAGTTAGCTAGGTTAGCTAAGATAGGTCGCGATTTTGCATGCAACAGGCAACAGCCAAGCCGAGGTGTGCCGTGCACCCTTGAGCTGGTTGCCAAAATAAAATCGGCTGAGTGCCTTAAGCGCTTGCAGTAGTCCGGTGAAGCTGTTAAGACCTTGCAGGATTAATAGCGTAGTCACTTCGAAAAAAAAAACGCTTAGATAGATCGCGCCTCTCTATCGCTTATTCCGCGCTCTCGTTTGCACCGAGCGCTCAGGCGGAACATGACAATGGGTCACATCAGAAATATGTAATACTAAGTAGAAGAGAGATAGAAATAATACTAATTTGATGTATTTTAATTACTATTTATGCCTAAGCTAGAGAAAAGAACACGTTTGACAGCCCTAATGTTAATGTAAAAAGTCAGCATTGTCATACTATAGCGTGGGTCGGATGAGTGGATTCTTAGTAAAAGCTGGTTTTGGATGGATGGTCCGGTTGAAAAAGATTTGTATTCCCTTGTGGTTTCATAAAAAATAATATTATTGGTAGTTATTGAAAGAGTTGACATTACAAATGTAATATTTAAGTAAATTCGATTGATTCAAAATTGGTAGTTTTTTCTGTACAATAAGATTGAAAATCTATTCTTATAGTTATTTAGTACGAGCAGTCTATAAAATATTGTGATTTAGGAATAATTCATAATAAATCTTTATCTAGATAATTCTGCTGTCCGTTTGTATGTGACTGAACTCCTCGCAAACGGTTGGACAATGATTTTTTTGTGTTTTCAGGTGGATTCAAGAATGGTTCAGATTCAAAATTGAAACCGGTAGGTGGCGCTTCGGTTGAATTTTAAGGTTTTTTTTTTTATTAACGAGGCAATATAACATTTTCGGAGCCCGCTAGTTTTTTATATTTAATCACCTGGGTACCGCTATTTTATTGGTATTTTTAAAGAATTTTCAATAAAAATAGATAAATTGTAACAATCTGCATTTTAGCTCAACTTGTTGTTTAGGATGTCGAACATTCTACTAAGCCGCGTGCCATCGTACTTAGCTGATTTAGGCATTCACAGTTCGGTCCTTCGTTGGTAATGCTCGGACCTCGTCGGGAGACGAAAGAATTGTCGGCCACCTGAAAACGAAACGTGCCACACAAACAACCCGTGCTATTCGTCGTCCTCGTTTAGCGTAAATTCCGACTTAAACATTCCTCTTTTAGTAAGAGCTATAGCGTGATATTACACAAAATAAAACAGGGTGTAAAGGCAAACGATAGAAGTGAATATTTTGTATTACAAGGAAACATTATAATTAAAAAAATATAACAAAAAAACACCGTCACGCGGTCTCCCATCCAAGACGTAAACCGGTGTTGTCACACTCTACCCGACACAGTGTTTACCCCCACTACGGTCCTCACACAAAAAGGTTGCAGATCAGAAGTTCAAATCCCTCCCATAAGGAAAGAGATTAAAGCGTTCATAGAAGCAAACAATCTATTGAGTATATTTCTTTGTATTAGAGTAATTAATATGAGATGATTGTTAAAATCGGTCAAACAAAACCAATAGTATAATGCGTAATAGGCGTTCTCCATCGTATCTTCAGAATATCTGCAAATTCACAATAAACAATGTAAATCTTACACAATGTACACCAGACTTCAATCACAAATTTCCAAGTAACTGTAGCAATATCGTTAATTTTATTATTTCCAAAAACCCTTATATTAATTCCGATCTTCTGAGATATCTTCTTTATTCAACTTAATAATAGATTATGATATCTTAGAAATCATCGTCTAGATTTAATTCATCGTAGATATTATACGTTAAAAATATATTTCACGACAATTCTATTCTATTCTATGTATGATTCTGTGTGGTGACATACACGTGTGAAAGTATTACTTAGTCATTTTTTTAAACCTATATTATGTCTCCACTCTATTCCTATTTATTATCTATACTTCTACACTAATATTAGGTCTTTAAACAAATTTTTTTCATGTATTTTTTGTTTGTATTAATCGAAGTAATCACCCATGCAATCAATGCATCTTTGCCAATATAGTGGCAGTTTATTAGTGCCCTTCCTGAAGAAATCAGCTGGACGGGAGGCAACAAATTCTTCAAAGGCATTTTGTACTGCCTCTCGGGTATTGAATTTTTTTCCCCCCAAGGAGTTATCCAAATTCTGGAAAAAGTAGTAGTCTGTAGGTAAGGTCTAAGGTCTGGTCAGTAGATTGTGTATCATCAGCTTCCACAATCGCCTTTAATTCATTATTGTCGACCAAAGTCTTAGGACGACCGCGAGGTTCATTTTTCAGGTCAAAATTCCAATAACAGGTGTTGCGTTGGTTTGTAGTGTTAGCTTCGTCAACGTCGTTAATGTTGCGTGCCGCTTGTGCCGCGTTGCTGCCACGACGGTACTCATATTCAATAATTACTCGAATTCTTAACGTATCCATGATGACAAAAAGGATTGAATTGCGATGAAAATGTAACACTAATCAATAAACAAAAGACTACTGTTGGAAAAAGAATTCCATGTTTTTAAAATAAAATAAATTTGAAATTACAATTCTTAGCCAAACAAAAAATATTCTCATTTGAAATGGCTAGTACTGCAGAACGCCAATTTCATAGGTTTTTTTATTATTATAAAGAGGTAAAGTTTGTGAGTTTGTGACGTTGTAGGGGGTAATCTCAGGAATTACTTGTCCGATTTGATAAATTCTTTCAATGTTATATAGCTCATGTATCGAGGATGGTTATAGGTTATATAATATCACGCTAAGACCAAAAGGAGTGGAGTACTAAAAAAGAACGTTACAAAATCGCGATACTTTTTCCTCTTGAGAGCTTCTGCTGCGTGCTAGAGTTAGCCCACGTCGACAAAGTCACGGGCAGAGGCTAGTAGTAATATATAGTGCCATCTTGAGAAAGTTCTGTCGCTGGAATGACTGAAAATACGGATATACTCACCAAGTCAGTCCATTACGTATTGATGATTTTAAAAGCCGTAAAATTACCCTTTAATATTTTTATCCTAATAATGGGGGGACTACATGAACATTTCTCAGTTTCTGGTTTCCTCGTGATATTTGCTGTCACCATCACCTGATAAAAGTATTATTAAATTATATTACAAAATGTAAGCGAATTGCAAACAATTCGGTAGTAATCTTGAGTTTCACTTGACGTTCATCGAATCCATATTCACCAGTACATTTTATGCCAAAATTTAAAAGAAAGATAATCAATAAAATCTATTTCATATTAAAGTTTCGTTTGTAATCAACAAAAAACAAAGAAATCTGGTGTATAAAGTTATACTATGTTTGATTTTGAACTCTATCACTGTGTACTAAAGCTCTTTTAAGTGGATTTCATTCTACAGGTTAATATAGACATATAAAGTGATATATTATTACTCTCGTGGGAAATCAGCTATGTAATTTCTACTACTAAGATTAAAGATTTTTGTAAGCGCTGGCTTAATACAAATTTATATTTCATTTGATAATACGTATATATCTATACATTTCATTCATCCATATTTCGTATATATCTTATATTAAACTTAACTTTATTAAGCATATACGGTACAGTGAGGTGCACATTTTGGGTTGTATTTATTGAGGCAGTTTTATTATTACGACTTTTGAATCGCCTTTTGCGATACAGTGCGTAGATATTATGGTTTAATAGACGTAAGGAGGGTGAAATATGACGAATAGAACTGTATAAGAAGGTAAAGAAAAAAAATCAGATACTGGTCAAAAAGAATTTCATTTAATTTCAATTATTGTTAAAATAATCAAAAAACGCAGTCAATAGTTTGAAAATTTTAATCCAAAGAGACTGTCGATTTGAGTTCCAGTTCATAAAGTAAAACTAATTAATGTTCGCAAATTGTTGGAAATACACGAGTGTGTTTCACGTGGGCTTAACATGGCTCAAGAGCCAAGACTGGGGATCGTTTGTGTGGTTAATTTACATAACAAAATTGATTAAAAGTGAAAACGTATTAAGGCGAATAATGCACGAAGAGGAAATTGAAGAAGATGACTCAGAAGAAGTATTGAATTTTGTAATTGTAATTAAATTACATACTCCTTTATTAAAAGTAGAATTCTATAATTCCTTTGTATTATTTTTTAGTTTTATTCATTTAGCTCTAATAAATTTGACTGTCGATAGTATACCGTAATTTTGCTAATACCGCATCCCTAGTGTTTTTAATATTTTTTTTAATTTAGATAAATTCGGATATATTAAATCAAAAGTGTACAAATCCACACGGAATTTTTTCAAAGATGGATAAGTTGCATTCTATTTTATCGAATGAAGGTAACCAATGTAAGCATTACTTTTTGAGAGAATGGATGGTTTTAATACTATATTTGCTGAACAGGATCGTTTTCCTCAAAAATGTTGTCATAATAAACAAATATTGCCTTTTAAAAGCATCGAATTAAGATTATTATCACTTTTTTGTAATATATCTAATGTGAGTACAATGGATTTATCCGAGTTTGAAGTTAAGCGACTTAATTATAGCCTATGTGTTATTCTGATATATGAGCGACTTATTAGCTTATACTCAGTTATTAAATAAGAAATTCAAAATGATGGCGCTATCTATAAGATATCTTTATTAATAACAATAATCAACATTGACAGTCATTTAATTGGTAATCAAAATATATTGAGGCCGTTCATGAATATATAAATTATCCTATATCTCAAGTTGAACCAAATTATACATAAATGCCAAGATTCATGAAGTTCGGTTGATTAGGTTCGGAGTTCATCGTGGATAAATATCGTGACACTTAGATATAACTGTAACATATCGAAAACAGTACAGTAATTTTTCCCTGAAATAGTACCAAGCATGAGTCATCCTGATTTTTTTTTTGTTTCTAACGTCTATAGAATAGAATAGGATTGTATTATAAAATTATTATGAACTAGCCTCTGCTCGCGACTTCGTTCGCGTGGTATAGATACACTAACACTAACACTAACACTAACCAGTTCTCAAAAGGGAATAACAACCCGATTTTGAAACATTTTTCATCTGTGCTGCGCTCCTATTGGTCTTAACGTGATAATATATAGCATATAACCATTCTCGATGAATAAGCTATATAGCAATGAAAGAATTATTCAGATCGGACCAGTAGTTCCTGAGATTACCCCCTACAACGTCACAACATCACAACGTCACAAACTTTACCTCTTTATAATATTAGTATAGATAGAGGACGATTTAAATGTTGTAAGCAACGATTTAATATCGCGAACCTTCTTCGTTGGAGAAGATTATATGAATTCATTTTTGACGATGACTGTACCACTAAAGATTCCTCAGAACCCGCGTCGATGGAATGTCGACACCGCAGTCGTTCTAATGAAATTGTCGGCGGTACAACCTTTCCCTTGGGTCTATGAGTTTCATGTCTAAGTATTTTTATATAATGGATTCTACCTGCAAAGTGAAATAAACTAGTTCCATAGGTATTCAATATACCTAATAAAGCGTCATGAAGTTTCTTATATACGTTGTCTGGGGTACATAAGGGTTTACCCATTCAAAAATTCAAGCACGCATATGATATGGTTTCAGCACGAATGGGTCGGCTCGCTCGGGATAGTACCACCCTCACACAAAAAAACCGCAGTGAAGTATCCGTGCTTGCATTGTTGCGTTTCGTTCGGTCAGTCAGAGCGACGGAGGGCCACCTCCCACCCCTCTCCCCTTCTCGCCCCATTCCTCCCAAACACAGGTTAAACGCACTTGCGACTACCCTAGTGTTGCTAATGTCTATAGACGACAGTGATCACTAACATCAGGTGACCCGCTAGTTCGTTCACCTCCTATGACGTCACAAGCACAATACGTCGCGAGCTTGTCAAGATTATCAGTGATGCGAATCAATAAACTTTTCCTCTACTAATTTTTTAAATCATCCGTGCGGGTTCTATAATCTGTTCCGTTGTTATCGGTGTGCAAGCACATTAACGAATAGGCTTGTTTATATAGTACAAAACAGTACTTTTTCAGGTTCTAAGGTATCCTCTATTCTTCTGTACCACTATCATCGCTTTTGTGAAATTTTATGGTAATCAGTTGAGTATTTATTGCGTGAAAGCGTGAAAAACAAACTCATTCTCTCATTTTTTTAAATAATATTGGTAAGTATATAACGATGTATTAAAAAACAAAATATGAATATTTTTTAAAAATTTATTTTTCCACATAGAACACCGATATCGACATGCTGTAGTTGCATTTTGTATAAATCTTATAAAATACTTATATACGTAAAAATAAATTATATCTATTTTTAATACGTACCTAAAATTAGTTAGTACTTATAATATCAATGGCATAACAGATCTTTTTATGTATGACATATTGTAATAAATTCATAAGTTATTCATTAATATACAATTAACATAAATTGTTGACGATCCCCGAGTTCTTAATTCGCTATGTAATGTAAAATAGTGTTAAATCTTCATTATACAAATTGATTTAATTTATTTTATTACTATTTAATTGTCCTGTATAGTAATAACAAACTAAATTTTGCTTTTCAAATATATTGAAAATATATAAAGATTTTGAACCATTTAACAAAAATTCATTATTTATTTTATAAAAAATATTTTAACAATTTGAGGCATATATCATCAATTTTCGCTCAAAAGTATGTAGTTTGAAATGTCCATACAATCTATTCGAATTACATCGTTTAGTTATATTCTATAAAAAAAATATTCATCAATTTTAACATTTTGCAACGTCACCAGGGTTTTTATTTTCTATGCAGTTGTTAAAAACATACTGCCACATATAAACCACTCGACACCTTAAAACAGGGATCGTCAACATATGATCCAAAATTAATATTACAAACAAGTACAAAATATGATTTAAAACATATTTCAATAGATTTCTAACTTATTGCCACAAACGACAGGTAAATTAATCTAACTATATCGGATAATGAATACTACACCCTGTCTAATGTAAGTAACATTTATAAAAAAAATTGATAGAGCTATGTTATATCGTTCCAACAATTATGAACCTTAAAAGATATTTTCTAGCATTATCCTTACGAAATTCGTATGTTGGTTGTCGATAAACGTAAAAAATCGTAGATAATTATAAAGAAAAATCATTTTAGGTAGAACTGTATGTTTTTTAATATATCTTGTATCTTATTTAGACCTACTCTCGGATAATATGTACTAATACATTGAAATACGATGATTTTTTTTACTTCTTTTAATACTTTATGAAATGACGATTAAATGTTTTCAACTTAACCATTTTGCAACATATAACAATGGCACTTGCTGACTAAACACAATATCATGCTTATATCTAAAAGCAAGAAGCTTTACATAAATACGTATAAAGGCCTTAAATCAAGAACAAAATCAGTTTGGTACTTGTTTTAAAAAGTTTTAAGGAGAACATTTAGAAATTCGTTTTATAGATCAGTTATATTGCCTTAAAGCATAATTAGATAGTACTATCTTAATTTCTTGTTTAAATTATAAATTTCAACATAAAAGTTTATTTCGATGAAAAAGCGAAGGTCATATACTTCTACAGTTCTTGAGTCGGGTCGTCCGCGTCGGCGAGCTTAATTAGACCGATGAAACTCTTCTCGGGTTGCATCAGCGAGTGCCGGTCTCCACCTGTGTTCCTAACGGCCAATCTGTCTCCAGCTCTTAGGAAGAGAGCTGAGGCGGAGAAACACGAGTTCGGTTTGTCGAGAATCTCCGAAGAGTGAGAGGACTGCGCGCACTGGAGTAGAGTTTCTCGGCCCTCCGAGTCAGGGTTGGTTCGATGCAGCACCCAGGATATTATATCGTGGCTGTCCAGGTAATAAATCTGCGGACGATATAAGAATTATAACTGTATTATTATATGAAAGAGATTTTGTGAATCTTTGACAGATATTAACACAGTCAGAGTTGGTACGGCTAAGTTAAACATTAGTAACATTCTTCATAGGTTCTTCCTTAACTTATAGGAATTTAAATTAAGTCGTGATGTTTTAGTTGTTTGACCGATGGAATATGAATACGATGTACGTAGGTTCAAACCCCGACATGTATCAATGGATCTTTCGGAATCCGCGTATAAACTAATTCAAATTGGTGATATTATAGGCTGAGGGTAATGGGAAACGATGTGAGGAAACCTAAACCTGAAAAATATAGTACTACTGTATGTGATAAAACAGAATTGTGTATTTCTCGGAGTTTGATATTGCCATTACGTCATGGGCTGGCACGGGTTATTATGCCAATACCTTCCTTCGGGAAGAGGCCTTTAACCTTGCAGTGGGTTTCTTATAGACTGGTGGTGATGATTAGTTCAGATAGGTCTACTTAATATAACAATATTACGATATCTTATGGCTTTAAGCTAAAGCAGAAATCTTCAAACTTTTTTGTCTCATAGATCGTTTGTAATGTTTTTCAGTAACGTAAAGACCCCATCTTGCCCGATCTTAATTTTTTTGCAAATTTATCCATTTTAAATATCTTTTGAAAAGATGTTTTTTTCATTTGTAGAAATATGTCTTCTATTATAAGAAAGTATTATTTTAGTAGACAGTATTTGTATATGTATTGTTCCATTCATAGAAACCTAAAATGTATCCCATGACTTGCTTAAATACTACATCCAGTATTGTTAACTCCCATTTGCATCTCATGAACCTTCAATTTTTATTTTCTTTGACATCGACTCCATTGCTTGTTGTCATCGACCCGTGGGGCTCCATATACACCACTTTGGGAATCACAGCTTAGAGTTTTGGACAACCCTTTAAATTATTTGGAAATATATTTATACAAGCATTTAAAAAAGAAAAGATTAACAACAACATATGATACTTCGTACGTACTCTCTTTTAGTGCATTTCATTTCGGGATCAGCCAACTGTTGTTAACCTTGTATGTTGGCATAACAATGCCTTGGTGGATGCCGTATGCCGTTTCTCAACCTTTCGAGATTCCAATCTTACCTGAGCGTAGACCAGATAGACTCCAGTATGGTGCACGTGAATGTGACCGTTTCGAGTTAGTGTCGGTCTCGGGTGCGGAGAGGTAATCGTCCATGGGGCTGGGTACCATACATCGTGAGCCGCTCCGTGAGAAACACGGACAAGACCGTTACCTGAACACGATAAAATATATGTATTATGGTGTCTCTGATGGTCATCGTGGTAGCTTGATACGCGAGTAATAGAAATTTTGCGATATTGGGGGTTATTGTATGACTCGAACGCGTCCTTCTATTTAGCAGCTATATCAAACATCCTCTTCACATTTAAAAGTACCATTGAGAAATAAGACATAACATTTCAAAGAAATATAAAAAAAAACTTCATGTCTTTTAATTCTTTGACCACAATCTCACGTGATATTAAATAACGATGTGGTTGAATATGGTAAACACACTAAACTTAGGACTTACTAAGTAGCTAGCTAAATAATGCTAGTAGCTAAGCTACTGGAACTTAAGTGCAGCAGTCGAAACACACCCGTAAGTGCTTAGCGGCAGAACTTCAACTTGAGAACAATCTAACATGTTAAGCACTGAACCATCATTGTTTTGATATGTATTTAAGTATCTTCCATATTGGATCCAAGTTATAAACAAAATGCCCTAATGGCAGGGAATATGTACCTTTAGCTACCGAGCATGTCATCCTCTTTAGCAGACTATCAGAAACTTTTGAAATATTGTAAATAGAATGTCGTTCAAACAATTGAACAAACAAATGAAATATCGTGTGCTTGTATAAATACCATATATGGTCATATAAATAAAAAGTCTATCTTACGAACCCCGAGTATTATTACACTGTCCGTTTTAGTCTAGATTTAGATAGAAGTGAGCCGTAGCGCCTGCATACTTAATTACCGTTCACAAAGTAATTAAAAATACACCTTTCGTTCATTACTCTCATATTTTATGATTCTTTGCTACTTTTGTACGTAGGATTTTTTTTTTCTCGAAATGACTACGCTATTGACCCATCAAGGTCTTAACAGCTTCACCGGACTACTAAGGCGAGCGCTTAAGGCACTCGACCGATTTTATTATGGCAACCAGCTCAAGGATGCACAGCACACTTCGGCTTGGCTGTTGCCTGTTGCATGCAAAATCGCGACCTATCTTAGCTAACCTAGCTAACTATTCATATATGTATAAGTTGTTGAACTGTATATGTGTACCAAGCATACACGCTTCAACAATTCTTCCATATATTTATTATCGGGTTGTACGTAGAACAAATAACCTTAACCGTACCTTTATAATGTTCGTGGATCTCAGTACTTAAATGTGAAGTATTACCGTGGAAATGAGCCGCTACAAACGGTCTCCTTTGTTCCTGAAATTAAACAGAATAATATATTTACCGTCGTCAACAGGTGAATGTACATACATATACACAAACTAGACAAGAGTACACCTCTGCTTAGTCTAACAGCCTTTCGTTTCGTGGACAATAGAAAAGGCAAAAAAAAAAACATTTCGCATTTGATTAGTCAAAAGTTTGTTTTACTAAAATCGATTACAGAAATAGATAAATTTATTCCAAATCTACACGTCTAAACGAAATTAAAGTGTCCTTTGGTGTAAAGTTAGATGTGTCCTTTTTCCTTGTGGTGATTCATATATGTCTCGTTATAATAGCTAAATTTTCAATTGTTGTAAGCGGTATTTAGGTGTCAATTTTCGAGATATCTTCTATATAAACAACCTATTGTTGTGTCCGCATTATGCAAAAACTATTAGACAGATTTCGATTAATTCTTTTTAGTATTATTTTTGAGATTATACATAAAAGTTATTGAAGTTTGAAAATACGATTGTTTATAATTCAGCCATGTATTTTCTTACCGTGGAGAAGTAGAGCAAGCGGTTTGGTGCTAATATTTTTCATCTATACCTAATATATAGTTAATAATAGCAACGCAGACGAAGTCGCGGTTATTAACAACTTACATATTAAACAAAGCCAAGTAGATAACGTATGTTCAATTTGATTCGACAAAGGCATTAAAGAGCGTCTGCATTATAGCTATTACAAAATATTTATGTATGTAGGTATGTATGTAAATATTGAAAAACTTACATCATTTTCACTATTTCTCGCCGTTCTCGTGACGGTGTGCATTGGCATATTGATCGTCGACGCTGATTCCAAATTACCCATGAATTTCTTTGTTTTACGCCTGTAAAATATTATTAAATAGTCCGTCTCTTAAAATGGAAGAAGATCTGCACAAATGTTTATGAGTATTCACAAAGAAAAAATAGATTTGCTAATAAAAAGTAATAGAAACTAGACTGCACAAAAAATAAAACAATTTGTATTTATATTAATTAAAGAGTTATTCATTGGTAAGTAAGAAGAATATTTATATTGCTCCTATGTTTTTTGTTAAATTACAAACGCCATTCTTCATTATTATATATTCATGAAAACCTCAGAGTTTTTGTCATTGAGTCATGTAGTGGAAATCCTACTAAATTTTTTATATTTTATTCATAATCTTGTGTTATGTGACTTTATATTTTTGAAAATTTGTGGTGTTTTACGTGATACAGTTAGGTTATTGTACATAAGTGAAGTAAATGGAAATGAATACCACGGACCATGAATTTGAGATACCACAAAAACTCCCTGAGTTAATGAGAATATAATTTTAAAAGTTTTCGAATGGAAATTCTATGTAGACAATTTCAATGACATAAATCCAATATTACTCCAAATGTTCCGAGGAAACTTTCCAAGTTAAAAGTGGAAATTATAAATGAGAGATATCTGTTAATCCTGTTAAATGTAAGTTTTAATTAGACTTTCGAAACCGTCTCTGGTTACGTACTTGTTTATGTGATTCTAAATTATAAAACTTTGACATTTCATAATTAACTGTTATGGCATTTTTTGTTTATCAAATTTTTAGCCAATATTTTTTTTTTTATTAAACTCGAATATATATATTTTACGAAATAGTTTATTTTTGTAAATAAAATTATTATCTAGGTTATTTTAAATGTAAAGATTTTTAAAGAATAAGTACAACGTGAGTGAAACATTATTTTCAGATAATGTATAGAAGAACATTTAGCAAAATTACAAAAAGAAATCTTCTATACAAGAAATCCCAACATCGATTTGCTTCTTTGAAACTAAATACGCTTTTGTCATTGCACGCACAGATATAACATTTACCAAAACAGTAATTCCTTTTCATAATAGACTACCTTCTCCCGCGACTTCGTCGGCGTGGAATAGTTACACTATTTACACAACGTACGTAGCGGAAGTTCTCAAACGAAAAAATACCCTGATTTTGAAAAAATTTTCATCGATGCTCCGGCTGATCTTAACGTGATGATATATAGCCTTCCTTGTTAAATAAGCTATCTTAAACTGAATGAATTTCTCAAATCAGACCAATAGTTCCTGAGATTACTCCCTACAACGCGACGCCACAACTTCACAAACTTTACCTCTTTATAATATGTATTAGAATAGATAAATTATACCTAAATTCAGCCAAAAAATTAATTTTTGAACCCGAGTTTGAAACAAACTCTTTAGTTTTATAATATTAGTATGGGTTAATAGCTACGAATAAGTCTTGGATATCAAAACCATAGGATATTGCGGTTGCGTTCTCCGTTTCACTGCCGCGTAGGAATTTGCATTCGCCTCATGTTTACGTTTTAAATAATTCACTAGCATCATTATTTTCCGCAATAAATTCTTGAATTCGATGATACGTTATGAAGAATGATCATGTAAAGAATCTTAATGCGTTTGTGTTGTTTCTTTACTCGTAATAGATCATTCTTTCTCTAAGAACCGTATAATAAATAGATCTAGATTGTAAATCAACGCAAAAGAGAGCCAAAACTATTAAATTAATTGATTAAATAAATAATAAAGACAAAACACATATAGACATTCAATTCAAATATATTTCGTATAACGGTAGCAAAACAAATAATGCAGGATTTGAAATCAACAGCGATACAGAAATAGCAACAGAAATAGCAACCATATTCATACACTAAACTGTACAAATTGAAGTCATGCACATAATATATTTATCAAATTATTAAATCTGTGACTTCTGTACAACATTTAGGGACAAGGCCTATTATAAATAATATTTAATCCTTATTGTAGCGTATTAGGTAGAGCTATAAAAGTAGTGAATAGTCCAATTCACCACAATTGAATGCCAAATTGAAGCAGTTATGTCGAAATTATGTAATTACCTAGAACATTGGACGTTATCTATGATTTTATGGTATTTACTCATAAAGCGATATTACGTATCAGAGCTGCAGTTAAGAGGATTCGAACAATAAATAAAATGCAATCAATAATATGTTACCTTTCCTCTGTCTTAGCGATAACCCTCGGAGCTGCGAATTGGTCTATCGCGTCTGATAAAGAATCGGGAAACACGCTGCGTTTACTGCGCTCTCCTTCCATTGGCTCAGTCGTCGTTGGCCGAGTGGTTCGGAAATCTACAATTTCAATAATACTATCTGTAAGCATCTTATCTTTTACACTAGCATAGTAGTAAAGAAGTGTACACTCCATCTGATACTAAGTGAACACCTCACTCAAGAAACGCTTGCAACACTAGAACCATCACATGAGCCCTAAATGCCTTTCTAATACCTTCTTAAAGATCACTATACAGCTGTCCCCCGAGAATACCGCAATAGAGAAGTTATTCTTTTTTTATTTATTGTAGCACGGCAAAGTGACTGCACTATGCTTGATGGTAAGCACAGTACAATCCAAAAATAATAGCGACCACCGATTGACACACTGTCCATCGCCGGTCGTCACTATCATGCCGGCCTGTAATAAGCTGGATATGCACAGGCTGATCCCGAAACGCGACCCGTAGAAGCAAATCACTATTACGGGCTTTTTCGCCATATACATGGTGGTTGCGACCCAGTCGGGCTGTAAAACCCTACCACCCGCTTGCGTCATTGCCTCGTTCATTATTCAGCAGGGTGCACCATGTGCAGGTGAGGTTGGCTTGGGTGTCTCAAGTCTTATGATGTTATTCGACACCCCTTACACCCCACATTTTAAATCAGGAGGAAATTGTAATGAAGTCCTCGAAGCGCACCGTCCGTAGTTACAAGTTATAAACCCTCTGATCATGACGAATGTGTACAATATAAACGGAAATGAAACTTATAGAAATGGATGAATAAAAAAGGGACAAAGTCTTTCCTTAGATTTAAATATATGATAATTATAGCAGTTGTACTCAACCGTTTTTTAAAGGGGCCACAAACACGATTCATTCGCTGTGTTGCTGGCCGCAAATTACAAATATTTAGGTTTTAAATTAAAAAAGAGCATTATTTTAAATTAACGACTTATTAGTGTAGTGAAAAATGGTTGTCCTGTTGGTTTGATTTTGATTGATTTATTAATCAAGCCCTAAGCCCTTAAGAATCTATCTAATCTACGCAGCGTACTCATAGCCCGCGTGCCGCAGAATGAATAGATATAGCTGCTCTAGGGTGTTTTGTATTAGTAATAATTCTTATAAAATCCTTAAACCAGGTCAATATACCAATAGTTCATGTTGATGTCAAGGTGTTCCCGCCCAGAAACAGTACTCCTTATGGTAATAACTATATTATTAACTGCTAATTATAACTGTTATTGACAAATGACACGACAACATCGATTATTATTACCAAATAGCTGTTATTGTCATTTATAGTTGTATGGTTACCTGTTAAATCTGGGTTCTCAGGATTCTCGTTGAGTCTCCGCTTGATCTCTCTAATGTCAGAGATGAGCGTCTCATTGTCTTTCTTGAAAGCAACAACGGAGTCGGTGAATTCTTCAGGTCTCAGATACTGTTAATAAAAATAGTATTCATAAATGCTATGGAATTATATTTATATGTTTTACTGAAATTAACACTACGCTTTTCCATAGAGTTTAAGCAGTAATAATGAGTTTATGAGAGGTAGCTTGAAGACAGCAAAGTACAATTAAAAACAGCACATAATTCAAATAAAATACGTAGTTACGATGAAATAATTAAATCATTTTTATGAGCTAGTTAAAAATAACTTTGTATTGAAATATATAAAAGTTTAAAAGAAGAGTCAAAAGGAAGACTAGTGTTTTTTAGGTGGTAAAGCCACGCTAAAGCTATTACTGGTTTCAGCACGAATGGGCCGGCTCGCCGGGGTAATACCACCCTCTCACAGAAAGCCCATGTGATGTACGTGCTCGCATTGTTGCGTTTCGTTCGATCTGTGAGAGCACCGGAGATCTACTTTCCTTCCCCTCTCTTCTCCTTTCCCCTTCCCCTTTCGCCATTACCCCCCAAACACAGGCTGGCAATGCCATTGTGATTCCCCTACTGTTGCTAATGTCTATGGATGTTGGTGATCACTTAACATCAGGTGACTCACCTGTTCGTTTGCCTCCTATGATATAAAAAACATATGGCAATCTATTGAAAGTTTTATAACCAGTATTTTTCCACGCTTCCTTTTTTTAAATTCATAACGAGTATTCTGAACAACTGAATAAATTGATTCCCTACATCTTTCAACCACTACGGAACCGCACGAGCTGTGGTTCGGTGAAACAGTTTTAGAGTTACCTCCATATCAACAAGGACCAAAAGTTTACAGCGTATCTTCTATACTGAAGCTTCAGATATGGTAACCGTCTCTCGGTTAGAATTATTATTTGCTTCTTCCAATATTGGAACCTGAAGGGTACGTACCACGATAAATTTTATATGTAGATCGGTCGGTAAGAGCTCTGGCTCAGCAATGGATTACTTATTGGTAGTAATAAGTCTGTCATCAGTCACATGAGTATCACTGTACCGTGCATCAATAAAAAGAGTATTTATACTTTACATACGTACGTACGTATTCTTTTAACGTAAATATAAAAGTAGTGTTTTAACACTTTTTAACCGTTTTTAATTGAATCCAGAGTTCAAAGTACGTAATGAAATTAAATCTATGAATTATATTTTAATAATGATATTGATATGATCACAATATCATTATTGAATAGTAATTATATTGTGGTCATCCAGTAGTGGATATTAGACCATAATTCTTTTTTTTTTGCAAAGAATATATAAATATTGTAGATTAGTTAACGTAAACTTCGTAAGGCTTCGACTCCGATAATAAGCAAAAACATTTTTTTTCTAATTTATTTTTATTATTATTTATTTCAATACTAAGCACACAAAAAAAATGGTTGACAAAAAGAATCATCAAAATCGGTTCGGCCAGTCCAAAGTTATGAGGTAACAAACATAAAAAAAAAAAAAAAACATACAGTCGAATTGATAACCTCCTCCTTTTTTTGAAGTCGGTTAAAAAGAGAAAAAAGTACTGGACTGTTTTTCCATCGCCTGTTTATATATCGGTTATATTTATAGTCAAAAGAAATTGTTTATATAATATTTCAGAAGAAACTTTTTATGTAATGACTTCATAGTGCGTTACATCTCGTGCAACTTCAATTTCAACTTTAAAATTCAACGATTCCTCAAAACACACAAAAAAATATACCTACCATAATATATATTGACAGAACTCGTCATCAGTAAAATATTTAAAAAATATAGCGGTTCGAAGATAATATAAATAAAGCAAAGGGTAAACCATAGATAGGTAAGTTTAGACCTTTGAAAGTAAATCTTTCGACGATTCGAATAAATAAATACGCAAAACATACAAAAGAAGATAATCGTTTAACTTAAGTGAGCGTTGCTGACAGCAAGACGTTTATGTTCTATAAACACAGACTATTCGATTTATATAAACCAACAAATAATAATAAACCTCTTTCAATAAATAATAAATTAACTACTTCAGTATTCAAAATCAAGCATGCTTTATTCAGTGTAGGGAATCTAAAACACTTATGAACGTCAAAATACTACGACCCGTTCGGAATATATCATTTATCAATTTAGTAATTTTCTAAATTATATGATTAATGTATAGTTTTACATTGAACTTTTTAGTTAACACTAGTAGGCCTCGCGGACGTTATCCCGTCCTGATAATAAAAAAATGGGCCGTCACGGGACGCCTGGCAGATGTGAAACAACGACATTGTTCGAATCGAACGAATCTCAAATTACACTATAGGTATGCGAGATCAGTGTAGCAAGAGCGATTGCGCACTGTCGTTTGCGTATGCTATTACCACGTCGTCGCCACGCCAACAGTCACGTTTACCCGCGCCTATAGATGTTTCAAAAATACATTGGTAAATTATATACCTAAACCTTTCATGCATGAATCACTTTATTTACTCGTGAAAACCGCATGACAATTCGTTCTGTTGTTTTTGAGTTTATCGCGAACAGACAGACAGACATCGCACAGGACTTTGTTCGATAATATATAGTGATACAGAGATCTCTTCCCGGTATTACAAAGATTCGAATAAAGGTCTACATTACGAGTATAATACCTTTCGACAACAAAACTAGTTTGAACTGCTGTGATCGACTAAAAGGGGAATTTAAGAAATTTATTTGAAGTTTGTAGCAACTATTATCTAAAAATTTGTGTCACTTAATATAAAAGATGGGATGAATGTTTTATAAATTTTAGCATTAAGTTACCTTATACAGATGACTTACGTAGTTTAGTTAACATGAACCATTACTATGTACATTTAATTATACGATTACATCAATTCTAAAAATATAAATAAACAAGTCAAGAATGCTTTAGGTCAATTACCTAAAGAATTCTTACAAAGAATGGTCTTTCCAAGATGACGAATCACTTTATTCTGTAATGACTCTGTATAATAACTAACAAAGCATATATAATAAAACGGAATAATGGAAATAATAAAAGAGGCGAAATTAATAAATAAATTTTCATATATAAATAGGTTTCATTATAGTGTTAATTAGACTGAACTGCGTCGAGTAAATACAAATTTTATCTACATCGTGTAAAGCTTTATCTGGTGTTATTTTGTCTCGACATGGGCTTTGGACAGGTATTGATTTTTATGTTAATTTCCTTCGCAGCAATATGCGACGCAACGAAGCTTAAAATCGCCTTCACTCCGATTAACAGGGATCCTGTTTAGCATAATCTTAAACAGTAAAGGATTAAGACAAGCGATGAGTTGTATTATTCATAGAGGCTTGTTTTAGTAAGACAAAGTTTCGCCTTTATTTAATAGGTTATGTTAATGATAGGTTCAGTTTTATTAAACCTTTCCATATGGTATTCATTTTTTTGTTTAAGATAATTAAGTGTTATTGTAGTCGTACTCAATTTTTTAAGAACTTACATATAAATAAATATATACAAAAATACATAATGTACAAAAATGTATCCCAAACCATGCCAAAATATACCATGTGAACGGTTAAAGGGTCACATCCTTCAATCCCGTGATAGCTCATAGTCACATTCAACATATAAAATAATAACATCAAAACAAACACTAATAAACAATATAGAGAACCTTAGTTAAAGATTGTTCTAAAATTTTTGAAACTATGGAACGATACTTTTAAACGTCAAAAAATTAGGCCTAGGTTTAACTTTAATGGGGCCATTTTTATTTTATTTTCGAACTGACTACGCTACTGGCCTAGCAAGCCTTCACAGCTTTACCGGACTACTACCATTTTTAAGGTTAACCATTATGTAACTGCTTATTATGGGAATACCGCACAGTCAAACAATGGGAACAAGAGCGCGAGCCCGAAGTATGGGACGCCGGCGGGATGGCTCTGCACGATGTGATTCATTGCTTTTCTTATTTTTTTTTATATCGAAGCACGACATAGTGTCTGCACTATGCCTGATGTTAAGCATAGTACAATCCAAAAACATCGGCAACCACCGAGAGGCAGATTATCCATCGCCGGTCGCAGCTGTCATGCCGGCCATAATGACGAAAGTCACCCGGTACTGGATATGCACAGGCAGAAGCGAGTCACTATGACGGGCTTTTTCGCCATATGCATGGTGGTTGCGACCCAGTCGGGCTGTAAAACCCTACCACCCCGCTTTCGCCATTGCCTCGTTCGTTATTCAGCAGGGTGCACCACGTGCAGGTGAGGTTGGCTTGGGTGTCTCAAGTCTTAAGATGTTACACCCCTTACACCCCAAAATTACACCAGTTCGTCTTTGCGTAAATCACCTGATGTTGAGTGTATATCAGTTTTGCGTTTCTATAGATAATTAGTTCAAATATTAAGCACCTATTCTGTTAATTGATTTTAGAACGTGAACCGACTAATGATTATCCTGTATAAATATTGCTGGCGACTAACCAGTCGCGCTGTATAACTATCATGATATCAAATTTCATTAAAATCGGTCCATTCGTTTCTGAGTAAATGGGACTAAATATTACATTTTTGTGAAAAAAATTATTGGAGGTGTCTAGGAATAAGGAATAAAATACATTTCAATCATTTTTAGAAATGTCTGTCTATTCGTTTGGACTCGCATCACTACTAAAGCACTGATGAATTAAAGAAAATCATAAAGCGTATCCACGAGTAACATTTAGTCTTTGTTTCATTAAAATCCGTCCATTCTATGATAAGTTATTGTAATTTGAATGGCGGCACGCGTCAAGTGCGAGAGAAGAGAAAGTAAATGTAATTCTATCTCTTACAAACTTTAGGATATTATATAATTATGAATAATATCTAAGACACAGTAAACGAAAGACTGTTTACTTGCATTAACTTCCACGCAGATGAAGTCGCGGGCACAGCTAGTAGTTATAAATAAATAAACAGCAAACTTATACACGTAAAATTTTTGATGAATTTCAACATGTTTAAGACAAAGTTGTTGTCAGATGTGTACAATAAAGTTAATGGGTAATTTTAAGAATTTGAATAAGTGATTTAAATAACTTGTCTAAATTACAAATATCTCTACTGCCATGCAGAAATGCTATGCGTCTGTCTGAAGGGTATAGCAATCAATATTCGCTGACACGCAAAACTTTCGAATTTAATCCTCGAGTGTTTGTCTGACCTGCAGATGCCAGACTTCTGAACTATATATAGTCGTTATATTATATGTATATACATTTTCACACAATACTCTAAGGATCTAGGACTAATAACTATACGGAAACGACGTCTAAAAGACATCTAAATTATACTTGAAGAGTTTAAAATATTAAATTAACTGAATGTCTTTAATTTTTAACTGTATTTATTGTCGAGAAAAAACATGTGAAAAACCGAAAATAATCTCTTTAATAAGGTTGACTAAGCGGATTTAAAACATCAATTATTAAATCTATACAATAATAACCAGTAATAAAACTGATATTTCTGTTTGAAATGCCAAAATAACAGCTTTCTACCAAAAATATATGAGATTATATTCATAACAAACAGAGACAGGATGATAAAACACGTAACAGATGTGAAACTTTTGTAATACAGAAGAAATTGTAATAAAAACAATATAACAAAACGCCAACGACACGCGGTGTTGCCAAGCGGTCATCCATTCAAGTACTGACAGCGCTCGACGTTGCTTAGTTTCGAGGATCGGATAAGAGTCGGTGTCTTCAACTCTCTACGGGACACAGTGTTTACTGCCATGACTTTTCGTCACACAAAAAGGTTGAGATCAAAATTTCAAAGCCCTCCCAGTTTCACTTCGAAAACCTAATTCATTTTCTTAAATTATAAGCGCTTTACTGTTTTACTAATACTCGTGATTACTCTATTGTGACAATGATTTTATCTACATTAATATTTGACTATTTTGATTTTTTATTAAATTGTAAATTATATATTGTCTTTAGGGTATCTCTGTAAAATTTATCACTATTGCTTAGCTTCTAAAAAATGTGTAACGGTACGTAACTTACAAAACACTGTTAAAGGTCATCTATATACCCATACATTATCACGGCCATAGCCCCTGTAATTTGGCTTATGCGTTCACATATTAGACAGTCACTAGATGCAATAAGTTCAAAGGTAAATTACCTCCTTCCCTCTCTTGTCGTCATCCGGGTACCAGTCGCCGCTTTCTGCATCGTCCATTGAATCCAGTGTGTCTTCGTCGTCCCCAACATTATCTCCTTCGAGAACAGTAAGCCCGTCGAGTTTCTCCAAAGAGCCGTGTGTCGTTTTTTCCTTCTCCACGGCTTTACTTTCCTGTTCCAAGGCCGTTATATCCAGGTCTTCATCAGCGTAAATCTGTAAATAGATTAATAGTTAAACATATAAATTGGAACAAACAATTAAAATGGAATTAAAAGAATCGATAATAGTAATACAAATTTTGCCATGTAGAAAAAAAATTATCATATGGAATAGAATGTGTCTGAAATGATTCTCAAAAACAACACCTAATTAAGGATAATTATAATATAGGCATCTGTAATCAAATACTGTCAGGCCCACCTTTGGAAGAAGCTAAATTAATTTATAATTTGGTGGACGTCGATATAAGGGCAAGAAAGTAGTTTTAGAATGTGTTTAAAATGTGCCTTGTGGTTTCCCTTGCGTTTCAGTCTTTTTTTATCTGACTAAACTATTGGTCTGACGGGTCTTCACAGCATCATCGGACTAAAGAGAACGCCAAGGTACTTTGACTAAAGGCGACAATGTGTATGCAAATTTTAATAATTATCTTCTAATAATATATCTTCTAATACCTTTAAACAAGCAATTCTTGTATATTTGAATCGGCGTCATCTATTTCTGTTAAACTTAGTGTGTAGGTAGTTTCGGGGACGATAAATCGATCTAGCTAGATTTTATTTATAAAAAACTTTTTAACTGAGTTTTTAGGCAATGAAAAAATATTGCTAGAATATAGAGGTAAATGTCGCCGGCGCTGTCAAAACAAAAGTAGCTTAGATGGAAATCGGTTACTTCGAAAATCCGTGTAACCCCAATTCGAATCCGAGTGACTGTAGAAGAGATATATATTTGTTATATTATATTATATTTTTTTTAGATAAAAAATGTTAATTTTATGAGGCAAACCTAACAGTTTATTTCAATTAAAAAATTTTTTTTAAAGAACCGAGCTAGCTCGGTAGCCCAGGCACTGACTAATTATAGCACAAAAACAAAGATATTTATGTGATATTTATGATTCGTATCTTGTGATTAATATATCTATTGATTAAAAATATTAATAAAATATTTATGAATAATATATGTTATACAATTATTGTGATTTGTTATAAATAAATAAAAAAAAGCCTCGAGCAAAACATTAAGATCACAATTAGGCCACGGTGGCGTCGTTTATAATAAAAAATCTCTTCCGACAATGATCTTCCTATTATCCAGGTGATTCGTATATTATATCATCTGGGAACCGAGTATATGATTGATCGGGTGCTCACACAGCGTTACTCTATACGAGCCGGTGATAAATCTTGTAAATTATGTTCTTAGAGATGAATAGGCTTGCCCGCGACTCAGCTCACATGATATAGAAATTTAAAAATGTATTACGGCGTCTTTTGTACACAATATTTTTCCTGAATAATAACATCAAAATAGAAGCCGTAAAAGACTGATACACTAAATTGTGATTAATACATTATTTAATTCAATTGAGATTTATTAATAATTTGCTGGTTGCGTTTAAGATATATAATTTTTAGTAAGTAAAAGCGACCATTGTGATTTAAATAGAAATGTTAGATTTATAATGTTGCCGGGTTTTTGTTTGCCATTTCTATTTTGAACTAGCTGACCCGTGCCTACTTAGTTGGGCAGTAATGGGCATTATCAAGGCTCTACTACTTTTCCTAGAACTCAGCCGTATATCTCTCATTGTTAACGTAACATTTGACTTACTTTGCTAATTCGACCACCACAAAAAGTCTCTCATTTTTTGGGTTAATATATAGCACTAGTAGTGGCTGCGGACTCCGTTCTGCCTTAAGCATATTAATATATACTAAAAAAAAAAGCGAAATCGGTTCAGCTGTACTCGAGGTTTGCGCTTAGCAACACATTCAGCGATTCAGTTTTATATTATAGAAGATAATTGAGTCGTTTCATTTCAAAATTAGTTAAATCAAATTTAAGCTGTTCCTAAAATTTTACGTTATTTCTCAAGACCTTATAGGAAAAAAAATCTAAAAACCTTATGAACGGCAAAATTCGAACTTCTTTTTCGGTCTATAAAAGCTGGAAATCTTAGAAAAATTAAACATATAAATTGAACTTTTAAAATTGGATTTTGAAATATGAAAATACATGACTTTAGAGTAGGGATGATCGATATTGAAGAAACATCGATGTTTTGCAATCGATTTTTATCGTACATCGATGCTATTGAAACGATGTTGACATCGATGTTTTTCTAATATCGCTCATCCTTACTTTTTTTTTTTTTTAGAGTCATGAGGACAGTATATTGTATACAGAGTCTTTTATTATATCTGAAAATAATGTATACAGGCTGATATTATAATAAAAATAAAATATCTAGTACCTACGTCCGACTGCCTCGAATTAAACGTTCAGATTTATTTGAATCTTGTTTCAGGCTAGTGACTTAATAAATATACTTTATTTTTCGAACTGACTACGCTATTGACCTGACAGGCCTTGACAGCTTCGCCGGACTAAGACGAACGCTTAAGGATCTTCGCCGCTTGGCAACAGGCTCAAGGATGCCAGAGTAACCAAACCTCGGATTGGACTGTTACCTTGGATTCACCTTCGCAGGTCTATCCAAACTAAGCTGGCTATTCATACATTATTAATTACACGGTTACAAATTTCACTATTAAAAGGAAGGAATAGACGGGGGTACCGCTAATACATACTAATTTTTGTTGGCTTCATAGTCGGTAATTCCTACGGGCGCTTCATAATTATATACAGTCAACAATTTCCCAAAAGCAAAAGTTTAGTAAGCTCGCTTACAGTGTACCAAATGAGAAGAGTTACAAGTAACTCGTTTACTTATTATTGAAGTGGACACTTTTTTAGGCGTGTTGAGTTATATGTTTGGTAAGAGATCAATTTTTAAATTCTCGTCATGACATGCTACGTAAGTATGACCGTTTTGCGCTTGCATCAGACTAGCGTCGTTCAGTACAGGGGCCTGTGTACATGTAATATTAATATTTAGCAGCTCATCATACGTTTGAAACGTTAACAATGTATATAATTATTGGCAGGACATGTGGCTCGTATCCCAGATAACAAATGGATAAAAACAATAACTCTGTGGAACGGGCCTCACGGATATAGAAGTAGAGGTAGGCCAAAAGCTCGATGGAGAGACGAACTACAATTCGTAGCTGGTAAAAACTGGATAGACACTACAAGGAGTCGCGACGCTTGGCTTTCTCTGGGTGAGGCCTCTTTACCCGAAGAGGGGTCCACGAAAATTAATGTTAAAAAATGTATATATATCTTAATAATGTCATTGTTACATTGGAATAAATAGGCTTTTTTATTTTATATATATAATCATTGCTTCGAGTGCCAATACCTGCGAAAACTACACTAATGTTAATAAATTTCAATAAAGAAACTGTGAAATGTAAAGATTGTCATTCACACTAGAATTAATATGAAGATTCAAAAAAGAACACATTTACATCATTGTTTTGTGTTTTCACTTCTAGCATATATAGCTGATAGAGCCACGCTGAATCTTTTATTGGTTGCAGCATGAATGGATCGGCTCGCTCGGGGTAGTAGGTACCATCTTCTCAAAGAAAACCGACGTGAAGTGAAAGTGCTTGTATTGTTGCGTTTCGTTCGGTCAGTGAGAGCTTCGGAGGCCCACCTCACCTCCTCTCTCCCCCTCCCTCACCATTCTCCCCAAACATGCTTTAAATTGGATTAAATAATTTCGATTTTAATTCTGAATACGACTGAAATAGTACTACCGTAAAGCATTTTCTTTTCTATGGAGTCATCTCGATTTAAGATTATTTGTCCTTAATAGATAAATATATAAATTAAAAAAGGCGAGGCGGTCAAGGACTGCCGGTACTTTTTTTGTCGTAGGAGGCAAAGGAACAGTCGGATTCACCAGTTGTTAGATAATAACCACCGTCTAAAGACACTAGCAACACTACAGAAGTTGCAGGTGTGTTGCCATCCTGTATTTGGGGATAGGGTGCGAGTGGAAAGGGAGGCAAGGGAGGAGGGGAAGCTAGGGACGGTGGGTCTCCGGCGCTCTCACTGGCCGAACGAAACGCAACAATGCAAGCATTGTTTTTCCGGTTTTCTGTGAGTGGTGGTACTACCCCGTGCGAGTCTACCTATTCATGGTGAAACCAGTGATAGCTTAAGCGTGGCTCTACCACCTATAAAAAGTGGTACCTCAGTCGTCTGTCGTCCCTCATAGTAACTCTACTAACCCCATATCATCTATTTAATTTATAGAATTTTAATTGTTATTTATTTTTAATATTAACAAGAAACAAAATTCAAGAGTATAACAATAAAATGATGATTAGGTTATGAAAATGCGTTTAAGAAATCTTCGGATGCTAGAAAAAAATCTGTCCACTAACCCTATTTCTCCGATTAAAAAAAAATGCTTGTATCGAGCTTTCTACCTACAAAATACGCGATGTAAAAATGACAAAAACAAAATAATGCTACCAATGAATTCAAAATTAATTTACTAATGTCACAAAAGATATACACCATTTTTACATACAGCGTTAGGTATCGACCGTTGCTCATATTTCTTTTTGGTTTAACAACTGAAGATAGTCTAAAAGCGTAACAGATTGATTTAAATAAATGCGGTACGTCGTCGGCAAACGATTTCAAAAATAAAAATGCAATCACTCCGAATGATCGCAAATAAAAACGGCCCGGCCATTTCATACGTGACTTATCAAATGCGAGATTGGTGAAACATAAAACATGCACACGATTTCAATGTAAGACATTCTTGACAGTACGCTGCATGTTTAATTCTTAAAATACATGAACGGTATACATTTCTACCGAAAATATAATTTTAACAAATATAAAATTTACTTCAAGAAAATCCATATATATAATAAGAATGAAAATGTAATGTGTCTGTTTCTTTTTAGTTTTTTGTAAAATAAATTGTTGCAAACGTCAAGCTAAACGGAATATATATTAATAGGTATATAAATATATTTCAATTATTTTTAGAAATGTCTGTCTGTGTGTTTGTTTGAACACACATCACTGCTAAGGCTGGGGTGTAAGGGGTGTCGAATAACATCAAAAGACTTGAGACACCCAAGCCAACCTCACCTGCACGTGGTGCACCCTGCTGAATAACGAACGAGGCAATGGCGCAAGCGGGGTGGTAGGGTTTTACAGCTCGACTGGGTCGCAACCACCATGTATATGGCGAAAAAGCCCGTAATAGTGATTCGCTTCTACGGGTCGCGTTTCGGGGTCAGCCTGTGCATATCCAGCTTATTACAGTCCGGCATGATAGTGGCGACCGGCGATGGACAGTGTGTCAATCGGTGGTCGCTATTATTTTTGGATTGTACTGTGCTTACCATCAGGCATAGTGCAGTCACTTTGTCGTGCTACAATAAAAAAATAAATAAATAAATAAATAAGATACTGCATTCATGATAGAAGCTCCTCAAGAAGATCATATTATCTTCAAATAATATGTAGTCTTGGTTTCACTAAAATCGGCTCAATCTATCAAAAGTTATTGTAATTTTAATGACGACGCCACTTAAGTACGAACGAAAAGTAGATAACTAAATGAACTTAATAAATTCAGATTGATTTTTTAATCAATGTTTTTTTACATACAAGTTCCACGCAGAGGAAGTCGCATGTATAACTGATCTACTCTAAAATAATCTACGAAAACATCCTTGACCTTCTTATCCTACCTCTTCTAGGATTGTCATAGACCTACCAAACCTCAGTGAATTAGACATTTCCTATTTGATTTTGGGGCGTTGCCTCGAATATCTTCGAAATCTAAGTCACAATATTAATGAAATCACACTCCCTTGAAAATGCCCTGATTACAATAAAAGAAAAAACTTTTCAAATCGGCTTGTACATAACAATGTGCTGAGGTAATAAAAATTAAAAGATACCGTTCATTTGCAAACCTCCTCCATTCTAAAGTTGGTTAAAAATTCATACGGGACAAGTTTTGAACTACTTTATTATGATTTACATAAGAATAACTCCAGGTGAGATATTAGATTAGAGAAGCAAGGTTTGTGTGACGTATTAACATCTGAGAATGATAACAACATTTACACTTTACGTGCGAAGTGCAAATATTGAAAATATTTGACCATGAATACAATTTGTATTGATACAGCAGTAAAATCTGCGATATAGTAATAAACATACTTTTAGTTTTAAATAGGTCTCACGATTTATTTTTAACAATGTAGTATTCGACATTGAATCGATGATAGCTTAGCTAATATCGTGCTCGGATACCGCATTCGGTCCTAGGTTGATAGGATGATAATAAGTGTAAGCTTTTAATAAAGTAAAAGTAAATGATGAAACCATAATATACTGTTAGAGCTTCAACTAAAATCCAGTTGGCTGAGTATAACCGCGAAGTTCAAAGTGTAGTTCCAAACATCTGTTAGTTTGTTCCGGCAGCTACACTTTAGAGCCAATCTGCCACCACATTTAGCATAATCAAATATGAAGTGAGAGTATGTTCCAACGCCAAACTTTAAAAAGATTAAAAAAAATACAGTAAATTTATTACAAATATCCTACTCACGTGCTACACATGATATTCATGGAATGAAACAAGGAAGTTTGTGAGGATTAACGGATGTTTTGTCTTTCGTGTAAAAGCTACTGAACAGATTTGGATAAAACTTTACAATAATATAGCTTAGCTTATACATCAGTATGACACATAGGATACAATTTGTAAAAGTTTCGTTTAAATTACACAAAATATAACGTAAGTGTTAAGAAGTTGGATAAAATTCAACCATCTGAGAGGTAACTCGGAGTGCAGTACATAAACTGTTAGAATTACAGGAACAAATTGTAAGATGTCATCTTTTATAAGCGTACAAATCGAGATAAAGTAGCGAACAGCCCCCGATATGCTATAATACAAGTACATTCTAAACGTGTACCGAATGGAAATCTGGGATTCTTGTCACGAATTCTTTGATAATATACGAGTAAACCAAAAATCGATGCGATGACATGTCGCACACTTGCTTATTTCTAAACGTGTTCAAGAGAGCATCCACTGTTTGTATTAAAAACAAATATATGTCTTTTATCATTTTATTAGTCGTTTCACGTAGCTACACTGGCGGTAATGTTTATTTACACTATCCTTTGGGAACAAAGACATCCCTTTTTTATCCTATATCCTACACCACTGACAACTCGTATGCAAAATATCATGTTAATCGGTTGAGTAGTTAGCGCGTGAAAGTATAACAAACTTACCTTCGCATTTATAATTTTAGTTAAAAACCATTAGGATTATTTTCTTAAATCTAATAATCCTTACGATAATTACCGTATAGCAGAGTAACGAGGACAAACCGTTCACTACAAAATACTAAAAAAAGGCGTATAGAAAGACCAAAACAAAACAATACCTTTTACAACATGTGAACTAGTTTGGTCACATAAATATTTCAGCAGCTCCAGGGATTGGGACCGCGTAATAAAACGCTGAAATAAACTGTTATGTAACCTCATTACGCCAGCAATAAACCCGAATAGTAAGTCATTTCACACCACGCTTAACACGACCTACACATTTATTATAGCGTACGCCAGCAACTCTGCGTTAAACTATGCATATAAATAAAATTAATGTGAGTTTTGTTTCTCTGAACTAATCTATGAAACGATTGAATCGATTTGACGAGACATTTATTGTCGGATTTAGAATAAAACTTTTTTTCTATCACCTCAAATTTTTGCGACCATCTATCGCATGTCGTATTACAACAGACCACGGAGTAGGAGTGACATGAAAGGCACTCAGCAAAGCAGCCAAGGCAAATATGGAGGCGCTCATGGCTCAATTCAAAATGATTCAATGATTCTCTCTCTCTTGGGATTCTATGTCCCCAAATTGTTGGGGCAGAGGGCAGACACAATGCTTCTCCATCTCGATCTGTCGATGGCTTGACGCTTTACCTCACTCCAAGTAAGCCCAATCTCCGCGGACTCCGTGAACACAGATCTTCGCCAAGTTTGTTTAGGTCGACCACGCTTCCGCCTGCCCTGGGGATTCCAATCCAATGCCTGATTAGGAATATGGCTGTTGCCTCTTCGCAAAGTGTGGCCGATCCAGGTCCATTTTCGACGTCGCACTTGATGGTCTATGGGATCTTCATGGCACATTTTCCACAACTCTGCATTGCTGATTGTCATTGGCCAGAAGATTCTCAAGATATGACATAAACTGCGGTTAACAAAGACTTGGAGCTGATGTGTGAGATCTACGGTGGTTTTCCCTGTTTCACACCCATACAGCAAGACTGACTTGACGTTCGACTTAAATATTTTCAGTTTCACTCTTCTAGAGAGGTATTTGGCTTGCCATATGGGCCTAAGACACGCGAAGGCGCCCTTTGCTTTGGCAATCCGGGATGCAATGTCAAGCTCTGATCCTCCAGTTGGTGTCACGATACTGCCAAGGTATGTGAAATTAGAGACTGGTTCCACCACCTCCCCCTCAATTAAAAGTGGGATGTCATTATTTGAACCAATGATTAAAAATAATAAGTGCATGTAACCGTCTCACGCGATTGAAATAAAACTTCTTTGGCTGCTATTCTATATTTCATTTACTTTATAACAAAGAGTTGCTAATAATATTTCCTGTGTTATTTAAGTTCCGAATTAGCTGATAGATGGTAGTACAGATAATTTAATATTTTTTTTCATAAAATTTTTGATTGATTTGTTTATAAACTATTTATTGACAAAATCAAAAATATTTTAAAACCGTCGTAATTGCCGTAATGGACTTCCGATGTACAGTTGTCTAGTTACCTTCTTGTCGCGCCTAAAGAAGTTTCACTTCAATAAATATTGTGCTCAATTGTAACCTAAAGCTTCCTTTTAATTCACAAAGATTCGAAAATACATCGATCGACGTGGTATCCAAACGCGCTAAACAATGAATTATCAAGTAACGATAACGAGATTACAATTAAAACACAGTCTACAAGTAATTCAATTAAAAAGTAAAAATGTCAGCTATTTTTACGAATATGAACTTGCGGGCACCAGATAGAAACGATATAACAGTAATTAATAACATTAAAAAGCACCCCATATCCCTCATTGATAATCTGAGTTTCAATAGAAAGTTTAGAATTAGTTTATCACCAACAAACATATTCTCAAAATTTTACTTTCTATACTAGTAATATAGAAATGCAGAAGGTGTAGAATTGCATTGATGGAAACCTCAAACTTACAAAGTGTACTCATCGTAGCAACGCAAAAACGTAAATAAAAATTCACTATTAGTAAATCATTAAAGATTAATTAATATATTGAAATAAAGAGATCTGTCTAAGAAATCAAATGATTAAGTTGGCTATATACTGTTGAATAAAGTAACTATTAAATACTTTAATGTCGAGACGCCATTTAAAACGCTTCAGACAGCAAAGTTACATTATCTATTGTTTATTTCGTATTTAAATAAGAGCAAAAACAAGAAAAAAGTAAAACTTAATTGCGAAGCCTACGCTGTATTAAAAATATTCCTAAAACAATCTCCGCCATGTCAAACAGTCTAAAATAAATCAACGATTCTCAAATGTTTTTGAAGATGAAAATATTTTCTAACACAAAATATTATAGAAAGTTTTACTTCATTCTTTAATGAAATTAATAAGTATGTACTTTAAATAATCGTATATTCAATCTACTATATATTTATCACATTGTTTGTATTTATGTCTATATATATTTAATAAGGACTATGAACATATTTTACTTTATTTTTGAAGGGAAACTTCATGTGCCACAACCGGGAACTTTTAAGTTACGCGGTAAATTTAAGTTAGGTATGTATTTTTGTGCATGAGGCGCTTCTAACTATAAATGAGTCTTTTTGAGTGATGTAGTATACAAAATTGAGTGATTTTTTTAACTTTATTTTTAGCAACCGATCTTTCAGATTGTTACTGCCATTGTCGCGTAGTCAATAATATTACAAGCGTCGTGCGATCATATCAATATTAAGCGTCGTGTGAGTAAATATTCTAACACGATGATGGATCCCTAGTTAGAACCTTCCAGGGAGTTTTTGTGGCACCTCAGAATGTCATGCCATTGCCAATGGTATTATTTTCCATTCATTTGACTTATGCACAATAAACTAACTATATTACGTAAAACATCACCAAATTTACAAAATATAGAGTCTAATAACACAACATTATGAATAAAATATAAAATCCACTACATGACAGACTAAAATCCCGCCAAAAACTCCAAATATAGTGAATTTATAGTTACGTATTTATATTAAGAGACTTTGTATAGCGAAGCTTGTTATGACCACGAATAAATCTTTAGAGGATTGATTAATCTAATCTGAAGAGTTTGATTGCATGAACACGCTAATTTCGGTTACTGCTAGTAATTTTTTCAGTGTTAGACAGCTCATTTATCAAAGAATGCCATACGATATCGTCACACCAGGATTAATAGCAACGGAGTACCAATGAAGAATGTTTCAAAATAGATATTTTCCTTTTGAGAATTTCCGCTGTGTGTCAATGTTAGCCTAGAGTTATTATTCCACGCGGACGAAGTCGCGAACAGAAGCTAGTTCCTATATATGTACGAAACACAAATAACTACCTTTTTCAAAGCAAGACGTTGCACATAAAATACCAACAATGAATTACTAATTTTATGACCAAGTTAAGCATAAGCAATAATAAATAATAACACGGTTTCGATGCATTTAAAACGTAACCTTTTTAAAGGAAGTATTCAATACGTATTTAACTTTTTTGTAATAACACCGAAATGGTTCAGTCGAGTATAACTTTTTTTACTTCAACGACCGCAGTTTATCATTGAAACATCTTTGCAATCATATTTAATGAGGATAGCATATGGTTTTCAGGCTAAGAGCGTACGTGCGTTTCTTTGTAGAATTCAGGTCCAGATATCTTTAGATGCTTACTAACGTCTACCGCATACCGGTCTGAGTGGGTATTAGACGACTAAATATAAATTTGTATACATAGTCTATACTTACGAGTAGAACTGAAGTATCCGTTATTTATCCGGGATTATCTCCGGAATGAATGAACCGATTTTAACGAGACTTTTAATGATAGATAGGGGCCTTTTTAGGGTATTATCTAGGCTACAAACGTTACATTTTCCCATAGGGGTTTAGCAGCAATGTTAAGATTTAACAAAGGGAACTTTAAAACGGTAAAGTAGTCCGGTGAAGCTGTAAAGGCCAAAAAACAAAGGCCAACAACGTAGTCAGTTCGAGAAAAAAAAAACGGTAAAGTTATAGGGGTAAGGTTTTTTTTTAAACAGGCGGGTCACATAATGTTAAGTGATCACCTCCATCCATAAACACTAGCAACAATAGGGCAGTCGCATGTACGTTGTTAGCCTGTGTTGGGAGGGGTAGGAGGGGGAAGGGAGCATGTGGGTCTCCGACACTCTCACTGACCGAACAATGCAAGCACTGTTACTTCACGTTGGTTTTCTGTGAGACGGTGGTAGTAACCCTGGAGGACCCGACCCATTCGTGCTGAAACCTCTATATAAATAACTTCAGTGTAGATCTACCACCTTCACCTTTTAGGTATGATAACAAACAAATAAAAGAAAGCCGATCATAAACTAACGCCCTAAATTATGCCTAATTTCTATAAAACAACAAAACAACTTCAGAGGGACGAAATCGCGAACTCTAATCTGTACATTGATAAATCTATGTAAGAACATATGACATAATTAACACAATATATTAATGATAAAAATGAATTATAGAGCTTGCTTGAAGCAATATAAGAAATAACGCATATACATTAAGTATTCATATTGAATAGTTATGATAAAATAAATTGTAGCACTTTGTCAGATGGGATTCCATCGCTATTCACCACAGTCTATAACACTTGAAGTGCTTTTTCACGCTTCAATAAAGAACATACATTTATTTTTATTGCTACATAAATCTTATACAGAATTAAACTCGATGCTCACATTTCTTTCTGTCTTAAAACGCAACAAAGAAATTAAAAAACCGTTCCCTTATAATTATGATGATTAGAAAAAAATGTACAATCGAAATTCAGTAAGTCGAACTTCAAGAGAATAGGTAAAATAAATCGAGTTACAGAAGTTACGACTTATAAAAGGATTTTGACTTAGAACAGTTACTGTAGGTATGAAATGTTCGATTTACAAAGTTTACATTTTAATTTAATTTAATTTGGGATTATAGAGAAGAAATAGATAAAAAATAATATTCAAAATATAGATTACTTTCAAGTTTATTTATATATTGTCGACAGTATTTAAAATCAGTACATTAATTATTTTTGTTCGAGTTATAGAACTCAAGTAATGATCGAGTTTTAAAAGTAATATATTCAAACGATATGTGAGAAATACATTTGTTGATTACAGTTGATTAGATTTATTTATCCGAATTATAGAGGCAAAATTTATACTGAAATACCTAGTATCACTTGGTTATGTATTATTAATATTATTTCGAATTATCGATAACTCAAATTTCAATAAATAGATATATTGGTGCTTATAGAGAACAAATTTGAAAAAAATTCAAATTATAATTGTCGAAATTTTGTAGGTGGTAGAGCCCCGCTGAAGATATTTTTGGTTTCAGCATGAATGGGTCGGCTCCCCCGGGCTAGTACCACCCCTCTCACAGATAACCGACGTGAAATAACAGTGCTTGCATTGTTGTGTTTCGTTCGGTCAGTGAGAGAGCCGGAGGCCCACGTCCCTTCCTCTTTCCTTCTTTCCCTTTCTTTCCCCTCCCCCTTCTCCCATATACAGGCTGGCAACGCACTTGCGACGTCCCTGATGTCACTAGTGTCTATGGACGGTGGTGATCACTTAACATAACGTGACCCACCAGTTCGTTTGCCTACTTTGATATAAAAAAAAAAGAATTATGATCGAAGTTCGACTTAGCGAAGTTCTATTGTAATTTTGGAGCCAATATAACCCAGAATGTTTGTTGTTGCCACTAACCGGCATAATATTATGCTAAAACAGTAGGTATTTGCATGAAAGGCCTGATAATGTGTTTGTAGTATATATTATAATTAAAAACATCATCCAGTAAATAAGGAGAAAATTTGGTGAACGTAATTATTTAACGCTCGGTGAGCAGCTGAGATTGAAATTTACATCGTTGGTGAAGCCATTATTCAATTTAATTTAGTAAATCATATTTTATGTGATAAATGAGACTGCCCGTCGGTGTTTGTGTTTTAGAGTAATTTAGTTAAGAGACTAACAAACTTTATTTAATCTTCTTTCAGTGAATAATATAAATTTATGTATAATTTGTGTCCATTTTTTTTGTAAATTACCTTATGTCTGATGTTTTGCTTTCTTTATTTACTTAAGGATCTTTGTACTCGCCTGTTTGTTTGTATGATTCTAACTTAAAGATCATTTAACCGATTTTCATGATTAATATTTTATTTCCTTGAAGAGTATTCTCTGGCCAATCTTGAGCATATATTTTATTGCATTTAATAACTTTATATGTTTGTTCCTTTACAAGATTAAAGTTATTTATCATTATGAAATAAACACAATTTAGTTTTTTCTTATTTTAATTTTTTGCTATTATTTTATTTAGTTATAACTGTTACTATTACATTACATTTCAAAATGCCAATACTAAATAAATCGATGTAAAGTTATTTATAGATTTTAATGTTTAAAATAATTTTGTCAGATTTCGACACGTTTTAGTGTAAAAACATATTTTTATTTTTATTAATCTGATTATCCCACATTTCTACCCAATTTTACCAAACAAAAATCACATAATATTTTTCGAAACCCCCTCTGTCGCACGTGAAATTTAGTGAGATTCGGTTTGACTCCCTCATTCCTTAAACCCCTCACGTAATGAATAGACGACCCCTAGGATCTAGTTCTAAACAAATGTGCTCAAACAAAGTAATAAAATATAAAAAAACACGTGCTCATGCTTTACTATATGAAAGCATGTAAAGACTTCCTGCCACATAACCGTCTATTAGATAAACAACAAATAAATCCCACAGGCAATTACTCAGATGAAGCCCCAATTTAACGAGTCGAGGTGCTTGTAATTACGCGTTTATTTTTATCATCGCGTCGAGATACAAAAGGGAATAAAAAGCCGACTTGAATTTATGCCCGTGATCAATTCGTCTAAATTGGTCCTGACAACCGGCCCAGAGGAACGCATGAACCCACGATTGCTGCCGATGTGTCAGTAATGTTATGTAATTGATGTCAAGTGACTGAGCTATATATCTTTTAAACATTTTAATGGTCTTCGTAATTTATTAAAACAGATTCATGTAAATATAGATCTGGTATGTTTATCTCAAAAAGTGCGACAAGCTATTTTATACAAGACTGTATTATTCCTTATCCAATTAAATACATTACATACGATACATATGTCATGTGAATCAAAACTGCCATTAACAGCATTTCATTAAAATGATGTACATTACACCCGTGCGAAGCTGAGGTGGGTCGCTAGTATATAATAATGTAATAAACCGTTTTTGTACGTATGAAAGTGCTTATGTCTGAAAAAATTAATAATATTAAAACTTCCTTTTGCTCTATAAAACACATTTCTTGAGGAAGGACGATCTTACATCACGCTGTGACCTTTAGGAGCGAGCGATTATTATGCAAATTGAAGGTCAGCAAGGGCGCTACGTGAGCACGAAATAATAGTACGGAATGCAGACAAACTATAGGGCTCGATGTGAGGTGCATGAGATTGAGGGCGTATTGGTTTCCGATATTATTGAGACAGACTGAATTTATAATGTCTATGCCAGCAAGGGATCATAGGGTAGCTCAGTCGAAATACATTTAAACTTCCCTTTGTTACAGTGATTCAAATTTTTGACAATTAATATATGAATTGATATTGCGAAACTAATAAATGTCCTGAGATTAGTGCGTTCAATCAAACAAATTCTTCAGCTTTGTAATATTACTATAAATATAAATTAATTCCAATACATTATAACCGTGCGTTAAATTGGCAACAGATCAAGATTAAAATCAAATAGGTAGCTTTGTTTTTTGGGGGCACATGGTTAACGTACGTCGAACTGTGTTGATACACATTTCGAAAAACATCAAAGCGTGTGACCTATAAACGATGAAATTGCTTTGGAAAAATGATTTCATACTCCTGCAAACTTCGCATGAACGTATGGAGTCATTCCTAGAATTAGTAGTGTAAATAGATTGCCTTCATTTCCTTGTTATCCGTGGTTACCTATAACTGGCTAACTGACTTGCAGTGGCAGTAATTTAGACATTGACTCAGTATACGAATTGCCGTGCAACAAAATTACTTTGTGTCAGTAGTCATAAATATTGGAATGCGTTCCATTAAACGATGGCGCAACATATATTTTTAGAGATTTTAGTAGGTATATCTGTTTGTGCATGTAAAAATATTTAACAAGGTGTAGAGATTAAATAGATATCATTATTTAACTTTTTTTTCTAACTGACTACACTATTGACCTAGCAAAGACTTAACAGCTTCACCGGACTACTCATTTTTTTTAATTTAATCATAATTTCACCTAATGTTAGATTAACAGATAAGCTAATTTCCTTTCTACATACATGTACAATTATTTACTTTATATATATGACTAATTATGCCGAAATGAAAAAACGGGACTGACAATTTTTCTACGTAATGTATATAGTATACAAGTGCCTTATCTCAAATGACTAAAACCTCATGAATTCTTCATTTTAATTAATATTATGTACTATATCGCGTATATAATGTAATATCGCATGAACGGAATATGTACCTACACGTTTTCCGTAATTTTATAATAAATAGTCATATACGCTTTTTTTCGAACTGACTACGCTATTGACCCTAATCATACAAGTAGATTACATGTATAGTTGATTAGCACGAATAGTAACTGATATATAATTTGTAGTATAATATGCAAAGTAACAATTCAAGAAGAGGTTCGGTCACTTATCATCTTTGCGCTAGTGGCCACTTCTAACCGAGTATATCTCCGCTCGGCATCAAGGCTTAAGAAGACATCAAGACTCTTTGGAAGAAAAATAATCGATCAGCTCAAATATAAAAAAATCTGACAATGCCATGAAAATGTTATAAAAATCGCGGTATAAAAATGACGGGATCGACATTAATAAAGACTCTAGCTAATGTAAATCCACGGACTTTAACAATCTCTATCATCGTTAACTTTACTGATTTTTTTTTTCGAACTGACTACGCCATTGACCCAGCAAGGTCTTAACAGCTTCACCGGACTACTATCTTTAGTGAAATTCGTTATTTGAGGGCTAAAGAATATAAGATTACGGACAGCGTACACAATGGACTTTATATAGTTCTAAGTAGACGGGTAAATTGTTTAGTTAAAATGGATCTTACAAATTTAATAATAAAAATCAAATTCTTATACCAAGGTGACTCTGTATAACAAGAGAACCAAAACAAACAATTTCGTAAAGTAAACCACTTAAAAAAAAAGGTTTTTTAAACGTGAAGCGTTTATTAAATTGCCAATTGTTTTAATACCCCGATGTATACACCAAGTAATAAAAGCAAACCTCCCACTCAGATTCGTTTTATAAGAAATTCCATCGAGCCATTACCAGTCTGGGGATCTTACATTATTAAAGTGAATATTCTCATTTTCATTATAAGAAAACGATTTCGGTCTACAAGATTAAATACCAGTCGACTTTATTACATTTTGCGATTGTGTTTTTTTAATACATTACAACTACAAATATTGCTACAAATTATGCAGTGTTTTAATTAATATCAAAGAATTGACGCAATCGCAATATTTGACATTAGATAATTAAAACCAAGACAAGATTAACGAACGAATAGAACAAACTAAAGACCAGAAGAAGAACAATATTAGCTTAACTTTACCAATCTTGGTAAGTGTATAATGCATACAAACCAACATCAATATGACTGGTTACTTTTGTTTGACTAATTCCTATCTATCTCATAAGAAGTACAGAAAGTCGTTTCTCATTCTGGTTTTAAATGCTATTCCTGGTTATATTCTTTTTTTATGTACAACAGGTGCGCGCTTGGCAACAGTCTCACCCGATGTTAAGTAACGATGAAGTGACGATGTATCACACTTACCCACTAGATGCCTGTTCACTCTACTCTTGAATACTATTATGTTATAAGATGACTGGAAGACAGACGCCGGGAGTAAATTCCACTCTTCACCGTACGTATAATTAACGTGGAAGCAAATCGCTTCGTACGAATTACGGGAATATCAACCACGTAAGGGTGGAAACCGTCACGGCGTCTAGTTGTTCTTTAATGGAATGGAGATGGTGGAATTATATTGTGTAATTTCTGTACACATTCTCCAAAGTGTAACCTATAAAAAAATGACAGACAAGCTACTTTTCGACGATGACGTGACCGTCACCGGATTTCCATTTCTCAGCATAGTCTTACTTTATTTCAGGTGTATTGCAGGAATTTTATCGAGTTCGTTCTTACCGTGGCTGTTTGACTTCAAAATGAAATGTCATAAGGTTACACCTACGACCCGATATAACGTTATTCCAATAAAATGCACCAACTTGACCTTTGTACATATCATCAACCCACGCTTGCACTCGTGTTCATGCTTCTACTGACGTATAAAACCAAATCTGCTGCAGATGTTTATCGATCGAAACGAAACGATTTCTATATTAATATATATGATATAGACACGACATATTTGTATATATAATACAAAACCACCACAGGATAACATATTTAGATTCACATAACCACACGTTATATGCCATTATATAAAGTCATATAAAACTCATATTTATGATATGGAATGTCAACATTTAATACAGCGTCTTAATTCTGCGTGCGGATTACATTTGGCATGTTCATTACTTTATAGCATAATATAAATTTGTTCCATTTAATACACAGGAAAATAAATTAAAGATTTTAGTGCAGGCAAAAGATTTGCTGTCTTTTCTTGGAACATTATAAGTTTAGATTGTACGTTAGGTTATGGAACGTAAATGTTGAATCGTTAGCGGGTACGAATTACTTTGGATTTTCGATCATCGTCGCGTTTCCGATTGAAGTTACAAGAATTCTTTAAGAGGAAACGAGGGCTACAAAATATTTCCAAAGTAGGTTTTACAGATAAGCTGTCGCGCTGGGCCCTGAACTCCTTTGCTTGGTGCGAGAGGGACAACTGCAACTCGAACTGAATATACGTGTATTTTACACGAAAACAATGTTTTGTATTTTCCATTTTCCGCCTCCTAAAATAGTCAGATTTCAATAATTTTTGCATTAAGAAAGACCTTGGTCATGTTTGTATCTTTCTATTTTTGATCAAATTTTTTAATTTTCGTTTGCCGGACGTCTCAAAGTATCGGTAAAATCGAGCGATTTGAAAGCTTATATTTCTTATGATAGTCAATTTATTGATAAAATCATAACATATAGACATGGTCGTGGTAGATATGGATTATACGATGTAAAAATATTTGCTCTAGTGTCATTGTCCTGGGAGGAAAATGGGAAATACATTTGTATGGACAGAACTCCGCCCACGTTTCATGTTTGAACCAACAATCTCTTGCATTAATAGCATGCAAATGAATTAAAATACATTAGAGGATTAACTGTCTATTTATCTACCAAAAGAAAAATGTCTAGAATTACTTTTTTTACATCAAATACCGAGTTTTATTAAATTTATAATGCTGGAATATACTTGATATTTATTGAAGAATTTCTGTTCACTCACTAGAATATTTATATCGGGACTTGTGCAATCCATACATTATATAAGCTTATACGAACCACAATCCATCACCTTGTTTCAAATTTCACGCAGAATAACCAGGCGGTGGCCATAAATGAACCTGAACATTAACATCGCCGACATGTTCTTAACGATTGAAACAGAATAACAAGTTTATGGTTAAATCAGCCGTAACACGTAACTTGGCGAAGTGCCATGTTCGTTCAGAATCAAACCTAATACAGAATAAAATTATTATTTATATTTCACACAAAATAAAATATATCTATATCTATTTTATATTCTTTCTATATTTTCTATACATGTAATAAAAATGTAAAGAGTGTCTGTACTTTTTCGATTTTCGTGCAAAAAATGGTAAATACCTGTCTGGAAATAAGACATAAAATACATTTCAATCATTTTTAGAAATGTTTGTATGAACACACGTTACGTTACTGGTAAAGTACTGGATTTACATTAAAACCTCACTAAGAAAATCATAAAACATATTCTCGAGAATTTCATCACAATCATTCCACTCTATCAAAAGTTACTGTAATTTGAATGACGGCTCGATTTAATATGAGAGAAAAGTAGATAAGCAAATGGACTAAATACATTCAGATGATTTAATTCACTATTTTTATACATTAGATTCAACGTAGACGAAGTAGTGGGTACAGCTAGTTTAATATAAACTTGTAAAAGGTTTCAAAAGTAACGATTTTTATAAGTACTATTAAAGGCTAGAAGCCTAGAAATATTGTAGGTAAAGTAAGTATAATTTTACATTTTTTTTCCTAGAAATATTGTAAGCAAAGTATAGTTTTACATTTTTTTCCTACAAATATTGTAGGCAAAGTATAATTTTACATTTTTTTTTCCTAGAAATATTGTAAGCAAAGTATAGTTTTACATTTTTTTTCCTACAAATATTGTAGGCAAAGTATAATTTTACATTATTTTTTTCCTAGAAATATTGTAGGCAAAGTATAATTTTACATTATTTTTTTTCATATTCTTCTTTTCTGTATAAAATACTAGCAAATCCGGCGGATGTTACCCCGTCCAAATGATAAAAAACTTTGATAAATTGTATACCAAACCATCCTCACGAGTCATTTTATCTTCTGGCGGAAAGCGCATGAAAATCCGTGCAGTAGTTTTTGAGTTTATCGTGAACAGACAGACAGACAAACGTGGCAGAAGACTTTGTTTTGTAATATTTAGTGATGTCATTCTTAAGATAATAAACAACGCCGACGAAAATGATAGTATCAGCAAGTAACACAATTAAGATAAATTACAATGAATAGAAATATTTCTGGGAAACGAAAACTTAAATATTTGAAATACATGCGCCCTAATTTTATTATTTAAATACCATACAATTATTAATCTTATGTTATGAATCATTCATTCATTCGTTGTTCATTCGGTTTAGTTGCTGTTACTCATAAATGTGGTAGATTGTATTGAAATAGATATAGTGAATTAGTACGAATGAAGTATACAACTAGGAAATTATATTCGTATCTAACAAAATACACTAATAGGTTAATGAAGCTTATGATTCAATAAATAATTGAGTCATTTCCGCTTATTCATGTAATTGATGTAAGAGTGTTTTGGTAAACAATATGTCATGCACTGTTTGATAAAACAGGGCGTCATTCATAAAAACCAATATTATATTTTTTACATGCGAGATAATTAGTGGTCGTCCAGTGTTTAACATTTGACTAAGTCCATACAAATTTTTGTTAACGTGTATATTTATGACTAGCTGACCCGTGCAACTTCGTCTGCACCAAATCGGTTATTACTGGCTTCAATTGTATTTTTAAACGAAAAATCTACCGTTTCCAATTGTGAATCCAAACTATCAAGGGACTCACTCAAACACATACCTAGTTGTGAGAAATCATTTAAAATAAGCATAGAACCCGTTCGCAACATTGCCTATTGGGTTCAATTAAGATAACAACTAACCTACATATATTGACGGTAATGTAATATAGAAGCATAAGGAAATAAAATATAATTTACATTTTTAGTTAATCTGGCTGCTATATATAACGAAAAGAAAATTTACCAACGTTCGTCAAAATTTTCATTACCCAAATTTTTTTTACTTTCGCCCGTTAACCCTAGCCTTTTATGGGAAAAAAGTATCCTAAATGTACCTTTATAATATTAGTTATCACTGTGCCAAGTTTCGTCACAATTGGTTCAGTACTTTCAGAGTGATACGTGTTCACAGAGACAGATAGACAGACAAAAAATGTAGAAGGATTCTTTTTAGCTTCTATCTCTTCATAGGTAAAGAAAAAAGACTACCCACACTATTTTGTTGATAAATTTTTAGCTCGTAAATAGTTACTCAGCGTAATAAAAATAATTCCGGCGACCAAGCAGAAAAAGGTTGTGAACTGTCTTATCTACGCTTACTTATATATCTATAAGACTAGTTTCTGCCAGCGATTTAATTCGCATGGAATAGTTACTTTGAACTAACACTAACATGCAGCGGCAGCTCTCAAAAAAAAAACATGATTTTGAAACATTCTTCATTGGTGCACTGCTCCTATTGATCTTAGCCTAATAGTAAATAACCTATAATGTTTCTCAATAAATGAGTTATCTAGCACTGAAATAATTTTCGGACCAGTAGTTCCTGAAATTAGCGCGTTCAAGCAAATCAACTCTTCAGCTTTATAATATTAGTACAGGTACATATATCACATATCTAATACTAATATTACAAGTATTTGCCGCCCTATTTCATTGATAATTTAAGATATACCTATTTTTTTTATTTAATAGCGGCCACTGTAGGTTTACGTCTTGCCACGGACAATATTAATTTATGCATAAAAAGAAATTAAGAGGCTGAAATAGCATCCGCACCATTTGGAATTATGCGTATGCATATAGGAGAAATTAAAACAATGTTTGGTCGAAATATTGAACAAAATATTTCTAGATTTCGTATAGATCGTCAGTCGAGAGTATTACCGATTTAAAATAGTAAATGTACGTGAATTCTGAA
This sequence comes from Antheraea mylitta, assembly GCA_014332785.1. Lineage (NCBI taxonomy): Eukaryota > Metazoa > Arthropoda > Insecta > Lepidoptera > Saturniidae > Antheraea > Antheraea mylitta. The sequence goes on along the minus strand of JACEII010000053.1, from coordinate 2,989,735 downwards.
AAGGCCCATTTTTTACATAAACACCAAAGGGGTGTGGGAGTCTAGGAGGGAGGGGGAGAGTTTGCCTTTGATTTTATACACGACATAATCAAAGGAGATGGCTTGTTTTTAATGAGGGTGCGAAGGATGATCAAAATTGCCAGAAATTACGTAATACTTCAATGGCCCCAAATTCCTTGATGCATGTAATGTTTTATCCCTGCTGTCTTCTCTAATACAGACATGATTTTTATGTCTACATTATTGTTGCGATTTTGAACCAAATAGGTATAATAAATCACGTATTTAATTGATGTTTTTAAAAAAGATAAAAGAATCATCGACATTATTGCGACTAACGCAACAAAAATAATGTAAAATTCAATATTTGACTGAGAATTATTACAACGTAGTAATTAGATATAGAATGAAGTTGCTTTATCTTTTATACATATAATATTAGCATAAATTTAAAGTATGTGTACATATTAGATTTTTGTAAAAATAAATAATGCAGTTGTCTAGAAATAAGTAATAAAATACATTTCAATCAATTTTAGAAATCTCTGTTTGTCTATCTCTTTGGACTCTCATCACTGCTAAAGTACTGGGTTTAAGATAAAACCTTACAAGAAGATCATAAAGCGTATTCTCGAGTAACATTGCGTCTTTGTTTCATTAAAATCGGTCGAGTCTATCAAGAGTTATTGTAATTTTAATGACGACGCGACTTCCGTATGAGAGAAATGTAAATAAGTATTTAAGTATTTAAATGGACTTGATACATTCATATGCTTTTTTAATCACTGTTTTTTAATAAGGTTCCACGTGGACAAAGAACCAACAAATAAAACCAACAGTTAGATACTAAGTATCCTATGTTAAGGTATCCACGATATATTTTCCTTGTATGCCAAGTTTAGTTAGCATCCCTCCAGGTATTTGGACGAGATTAACGGACCGACATTCCAAAAAGGTACTATCGCATTTACATTATATATTCGATTAGATAAAATGAAGCCATCGCGAGGTACTCGCTTTGACCTCGAGCGGAATATAGGTCATCACCATAGCCACCTCTACCGAGTACCCCAACCCCCGAGCTAATTGCGTAGTTAGATTATTTCTTGCAAATAATAACAATATCTCAGTTGAAATAACAAGTTAATAAATAAAGAGTTCTTATGGTTAGTTCGCGTATGAGACGCTGTTGTCGAAATCAAATAACACAAGTTTCTTTAAAAAAATGTTTTTATGGAGAAATAAAATCAGTATGGTGAAATGGATAAATAATATTAAAATAAATAAAAAAGCAAACACTATTGTATTCATTGAACAGAAACATTTTAACTAACACGTAGTCACAGATAATGTAATTCTAAACTGGAAAATTATTCAGTATAATTATGTCCACATCTCACTAAACTAAATTACTTAGTAAGGTTAAAATGTTGTTTATTTAGATCACTGCAAAATTTATTATATAACGATATTTAACTCCTGGACTGCCCATAACAATAACGGTGTTATTAAAAAAAAAGTTAGATACGTATTAAATACTTGCTTTAAAAAGGTTTCGTACTAAATGCATTGCGCTAGGGCAAGTTCGCGTTATCCTTTTTTCGCAAGTCTAACCTAACCTAACCAAAGTGAGACAAAAGAGCAAGATGGCGAACATTCAACGAGCGCGATGCATTTAAAACGTAACCTTTTTAAAACAAGTATTCGATACGTATTTTGCTTTTTTGTAATAACACCGTAAGGGTTTAAGCTTCATACAATCAAATGTAGACCTTATGATATACTGGTCAATAAATCAGAATCAGCATAAGTTTACAAGAACATCGTATTCGTTACAAAATTTGAAAAACTTGAACATAACGTATTATATAACGTAAAACGATTTTTTTTTTATTTGTCTACATATTTAAAAATATGATCCGCCATTTTGAAATCTGGGTTTTCAAAAAGCAGCCGAGTGGTTAATACATATAAAAATAACAAACGATAACAAAACAAACCTAAAGATATCATATGCACACTGCAGATGTTGTTGACGTAATAGCACGAACACAATAACGCTGGATTAGTTTAACCCAGATAGGCAGAAATAGTTCCACCCATTCGCAAACGTGCGGGAGACGTACTCGCATAAGTTATGGCCACGTGCCTAACACAGCGTTTATGCAATTCGTTTAGTATAATTAAGATCAGTTATCGTTCTAGATAAGATAAATGTACTCGTAGAATTCATGGAAATTGTCAAGGACATATGATATAATAACATTACATTTTATTGTTCACTAGTACTTCAGTAGTGGTAGAGCCACGCTGAAGCTATTATTGGTTTCAGCATGAATGGGTCGGCTCGTCCAGGGTAGCACCACCCTCTCACAGAAAACCGACGTGAAGTAACAGTGCTTGCATTGTTGCATTTTATTCGGTTAGTGAGAGCACCTGAGAACCTTTCCTCTCCCTTTCTCTCCATTCCCCCAAACACAGGCTGGCAACGCACTTGCGACTTTTTTTTTTTCGAAATGACTACGCTATTGACCTAGCAAGGTCTTAACAGCTTCACCGGACTACTAAGGCGAGCGCTTAAGCCACTTTTATTTTGGCAACCAGCTCAAGGGCGTACGGCACACCTCGGCTTGGCTGTTGCCTGTTGCATGCAAAATCGCGACCTATCTTAGCTAACTATTCATATATGTATGAGTTGTTGAAACGTATATGTGTACCAAGCATACACGCCTCAACAAGTAAACCCTTCCACTTTCATGTGTAAGCGTGTAGGCGTGCACGTGTGTGGGGGTGATCGTGTAATGTTGTAGCGGTGATGTATATTTATGTGTCACCGTATCGCGCAAGCAACGCACTCAAGGGCTCCCTACCGAGGGATCGAACCAAGGCTTATGCCGCTGCCGTGGGAGGCCTAATCGGGTGTGCGGGAACGCACTTGCGACTCTTCTGGGGTTGCTAGTGTCTATGGACGGCGGTGATCGCTTAACAACAGGTGACCCGCACGTTCCTTTGTAAAAATATAGCTTTACCTGCGACTTCGTCCGTCTGAAGCCTTATGGAAAAAACAGCGATTAAAAAAGTCATCTCAATGTATTAAGTCTATTTTTACTTATCTACGTTTATCTCGTATTTAAATCGCGTCGTCATTGAAAGAACAATATCTCTTGATAGACGGAACCGAATTTAATGAAACAGACTAAACGTTACTCGAAGATATGCTTTATGATTTTATTGAAGAGGTTTTATCATGAACGGAGTAATTTAGCAGTTATACAAACAGACAAATAGACAGAGATTTCTAAAATTGATTGAAATGTATTTTATTGGTTATTCATAGACACCTACAACATCTTTTTCAAAAATCTAAAAAGTACAGATTACAGTATTACATTTTATGTATAGAAGAAGATAATATACCTAATTTTAACAGATTCAATTATTATCTAAATTATAGACTCTTACTAATAGATCTAACTTTTACAATATTTCTTATCGCAAATTCGCGTAATAGTGCCTTCAGGCATTCAATTTAGTATAATCTACAAACTAAAGTAACCTATGACAGCAACATATCTCTTCCATTATTACACAAAGCAATTCTATGTCCATACTATAATTAAGGAATAATTCTAAAATGCACGTAACGGGGCATTCAGCCATTAAGAAAAAGGTATTCAATTTAGTATTATCTAGAAAAATGAAATAACCTATGACAGGAACATAACTCTTCCATTATTAGACAAAGCAATTCTATATCCATATTACACTTTAGGAAGAATTCTGTCATGTGCCAGTCTCTGTGTTTATATAATACAGCATGAGAGTATTAATTAAGTATTAATACAGATTTTGGTAGGGGGTAGAGCACGCTAAAGCTATTATTGTCTCTCCTCTAACCCTTCTTCATTTCTCCAAACACAGGCTGGCAACGTACTTGTGACTCCTCTGGGGTTGCTAGTGTCTATGGACGGCGGTGATCGCTTAACAACAGGTGACCTGCCTATTCGTTTGCCTCATATATGATATAAAAAAAATGAAAGCTTGAAGATATCCATTCTTGGACATATGATAGGGGAGTATGCGGACCTTAAGATTGGGACACATAGAGGTAAAGTAAATCGCTAATTTTATGAAAAATGGTAGTTATAAGACTATGTAAGCAGTTAAAATGTTGCAAAGATTGCTGAGATACAAGGTTCTATTGATGATGATTATGCTGCTGACCCTAAAAGAGCAAATGTTAAAGGGATACCTAACACGGTTTACAATTCAGTGAGAGACAGATACCATATCAACTCATAATAACTGCTATTAAGTCTTCTTGCTCTTGTTCCAAGTACAGTGATTGTAATCTTTCTTGTTTGTGTTCATGTGAGTTTTTGCTTCGTATTTTATTCGAGACCTCCTTGTGCTTAATCAAAAATAGTTAAATAACAGTATCATTGCCTTTACGACCTTGCATTACTCCTGTAAATAAAATGGACATACAAACTTTTAATAGTATACGAAGAGATTGATATTTCGCATATACTAATTTATAAGCCTATAATCAAATTATAGTTTCAGTTTAGGTTCTTTATACAAATTAACCTTAGGTATTGTTTGTGCTATGAAGTGTTTTACAATGATTTATAGAATCAATTCCGTCTAGGTCTACACTTTGTCATACGTATATTGCTTTTCATTATTAATCCAGTGTAATAAGATACTGTAAACAATTTCAAAACACATTCATCATAATGTGTTATGCAAAACATATGAGTAATGCAAAGTTCGCATTTCATAAATGTATCGTATATCACCATAACAAGGTAAAAGTGACTATATGTTTTAAACCTTTACAAAGGTTCTTTGTGTAAGTAATAAAGAAATGATGATATGAATGCTGAGGTAATAACATCTATGAACACATATATAGCGAATCCTATACTAATCAAAGTTTTCAATGGGAAAATGACATAGCAAAACCATGGCTCGTTTTAAACATTTTAAAGAACGAAAACATTGAACCTTTTCACTTGTAGACGTTACATTTATAACAAAATGAACTAAAACAATTTGTTTAAGACATAATAAACGCATCTGAGTATCAGAGAAGGTGTGAATTAGAAGATAAGCGTAATAACTTAAAAAATGAACAGTATTTAGATATATTATATAACTTTGTTGACGATACCGTAACAAACGCTATTCGCATCAGTAATTTTATAACTATATTTGAATGCGTTAGTCGTTTAAGGACTAAACACACCAGACAGTACCACAGACATCAGAAAAATTTCAAATGTAAGACCTTCAAGAAAATTCATGTAATAATCTGGAGATTTGTATTTTCAAACAGACAAACTGCCAGAAAAAACTATTAATCATTTTGTAATCATATTCTATTACACACCATATATCAGTATCAAAGGATTTTTTTAACGCACAGGCACAACGGTTCTACAGTTGTAGTCCGGTGAAGCTGTTAAGACCTTGCTGGGTCAATAGCGTAGTCATATCGAGAAAAAAAAAGTTCTACAGTTTATTTATACTATGTAGTAAACAATTGACACGCTTGATTTTTTTTTATAAACCACCGTCTTTAGCCATGACGGGATAGAGAAATGTCCAATTATAAACAACACATTTTATCGTGTACGATTTCATTGCAGTGATTTTGTAACGTGTCAATTAAAATTCAAAGTAATTTTACATTTTGTTGTGGTCTATGAACCCACAACTGATATTTTAATTATAATATTCTGTAGCGTCATGTATACGCGTCACCGCAGGAGATATCGGTATGCGCGCACTTTAATAATCACTTCCAGTACTTTTGCTGACGTAACAACAATTTATATAGCCACAGGATTCTGA
>JACEII010000053.1:2951695-2983866 GCA_014332785.1 Antheraea mylitta | reverse complement strand
GTACTTTTGCTGACGTAACAACAATTTATATAGCCACAGGATTCTGATATTACAAGCTCACTTCATTATCAGTGTGCGCGCACCTTAACAAACACTTCCAGTTAGGTTGAGCGATATTAGAAAAACATCGATATTGACATCAATTATGACAGCAATTAAAATTGTCTGTAAAAACAGAGATCAGCGACGAAAAAAAAAGGTCATCCAAAGAAAAAAACTATTCGTACGGCTTACAAATTTGATAATTTTCTAGTCTCTAGCTAGTACACGCAACGTTAACATAACGTCGATGTTATCCAAATAAAAACGTCGATTTTTTTAGCTAAACATCGATGTTTCTTCAACATCGAGGAATATCGATCATCCCTACTTCCAGTACTTTTGCTGACGTAATAACAATTTTTATAGTCATAGTTTTCTGATATTGTAAACTTCACACAACGAAGCTTCATACGTTAGCAATAAAGTTTTTATGTGTATCCACTGAATTGTTTATTTGATTACATTCCCCTTCGAAGTGGGTAATAAAGGCTTTTGTTAAGTATGTTCTCCTACATCCAATACCTATTTCGCTCCTATTTGATGTCTAAATGAAATAAGTTACGTTGACTCTTTGAAGTGCGGACTTATAAGGTTTAATGTCTTCTGCTAGTGTTTACAGATCAAATAGAAACCTATATAATTATATGTACGTCATTAATATGTAATTAGTGAATTAATTAAAATACGATTATTTCATTAATATATAATCATTTAATTTATTAAAATAAGATTGTTTAAATAAGTCAAAGAAAATGGTATTAGGTTATTCAAGAGATTTCAATTATGCAAGAGGTAAGTAAATTCTTTGATTTAAATATGTCTCGTATAACTTTATAATATATTAAATTAATTTTGAAGAGAATTTTACTCGCAGATACTCTTTAGACTTAGAGTATTAATTAAATTACACGTCATTACGCTTTTCCATAATTGCTAAGAAGTAATGATAAAATTGAACAGTTTACAAAATCTATAAAAGTATTACAGAGTTTATGTTCATAAAAGAAACTACATATGAAAAATTAAACATTATGTGTATCAGTGTTTACACACGGAAGAAGTGAAACTTCTTTGGGTTATACGTATTAAATTACATATCATGAGAATACTCTTATAGTCCTCTGCGACGTTTGTCTATCTGTTTGTTTCTTCGCGATAAACTCATAAACTATTGAACAAATTTTCATTCGGTTTTCACCAGTGGATGAGAAATTCATGAGAAAGGTTTTGATATATAATTTGTCAATGATTTTTTTATAGGTGGGGCTGGGACAACTTCTACCGGTCCCGCTAGTAGTATATAAAGGAAGTCACGTAGTATAAATACTTAACTACACATTACACATTTTTCTGTACTACTAATCGCAGAGAAATACTTACGTTTAACGCGTAACGAAAATATTTCCCTACCGTGCCATAAGAAGTTTTATTGCAACAAAGTTAAGAAAATATAAGAACCTATACAGTCAATTGAAACAAAATACATACAGTGTTATTACAAAAAAGTTAAATACGTATTGAATAATTGCTTTAAAAAGGATACGTTTTAAATGCACCGCAGTCGCTGAATGTTAGCCATCATGCTCTTTTGTCTCGCTTTGGTTAGGTTAAGTTAGACATTTGATTAGGGTATGGCATGAGAAACACCTATCACCCGGGGTGTTGCAGAGCCTGCTCACGTATCTCGTGACACCACCCATAGAGCGGAGTAGGACGTCGTGGAGTTTTAGCCGGTTAAAGTCGCCAAAAAGAACCACCCCTGCGTGACTAGGACGTAGGTGGTGGTTGGTTCAGTTCAGGCTCACCCCCGGGAGCCTGCCAGTCTATGTTGATTTTCTCACCGCGTTCAAAAAGGTTAGACTTGTGAAAAAAGGATAACGCGAACTTGCCTCAGGCGAGCGCTGTGCATTTAGTATGAAAATTTTATAAAGCAAGTATTTAATTTTTTTGTTATAACAACGATAGTATTCATGGAATAAAACTAGCCTAACTAATAAAAGTAATTGATGGATGTGAACTAGAGGTGAAAATTTTTATTAAACGTTTTAATCAAAATGAGATCACACAGTTATTATATAAGCAGGCAATAAGGAAAACTATGCCGATAAGTGGAGAGGTCGTTTTAATCGACAATGTTACAAGTGTACCTAATTCGCTTATGCACTACTTCCCGGAGACACGACAAGTTTAATTTCCACATAAACGATACTAACCATCCGACGCTGCACTAACCAATTAACGTAATTGCCCGACGACTAGCTTCATACTTTATTTATAGAACTGCATTGATCACATAAGTAGTTCCTGAACTATGTCTAGGATTAATTCAGTAGTTACGTTTCAAAATGAGCCAAGTCCAATTTTAAACGCGCAAATGAGATCTTTAATTTTTTAAACATTTTAAGTTTACTCAACTAAATCCAACTTGTGTCGTTTATGAGTATTTTAGATCTATATCCATATAAAGTTCTATAAAAAAACTTTAAATCTTATGAATAGCAAATAAAAATGGCTCATTCAGAAGTATAATTAGTCAATTATAGTAAGATAGAAACAAACCCAGAAAGACTTTCCATTTCCCACACCCTAGAGGTTTCAAGTTCCAATCTCAGGATGTTGTGCTATCGACCCAAAATTGGGCTTCATCTCCATTGGTCACCGCTTTTCTGGATCCAAAAATTAGGAAGAATTATGATAACACAAGGCCTGTAGCAATAATATTCCTATATTCTGAACATAGTCCATCTGTTAATTTAGGTTGTTCACAATCTTAGGCCAAAAAAAAACAAATTATGAGGAGTTTAGAGTTAGAAGTGTCAACGCATTTTCTTAGTTTACTAATTTTTTCAATCTGCATCAATGTCTGTCTACGCTACATTTGAAGGATCACCCCAAGACCATAGCTAATAGTCCTTAAATATTCGTTTTAATATAGTAAATAGTCATGTTTCTTAGTAAAGCAACGACAGTACTACCTCTGTATGCGAATTACCAAAATCATACTATGAGTAACTGTGTACAGATTATAATACATAATGCGTTATGGAGGAAACACACTGGCCAAGAAACAGTACCCAAAAACGTTTGAAAATAGAAGCTTCGGTGCGACGTACTTCATTTTCAACAGGTTTGTTACGGACTTTTTCGCCAAATGTATGCTAATTAGTAGCTAATATTGTAGTAGAATGCGATCGCCATTTTTTACAGTTTGCTACTTCGCAGTATTATAAGGATAATATTTAGCATACATATATGTTTATACGATGACGTACGGACTATAATTTTAATAACAATAACATAGCGAGTAAATTGACGTCATACGATAGTACATAAAATATAATGTCATATATTCCTATGAAACAACAATACTATTTTTGCGAGAATAAAGTCACTGGCAACAGTAAGTATACAATAAATGTATATGTAAAGAATGCGCTGGAATATAAAAAACGGAGACTTCTCAAAAAATAACAGATTTTGCCTTTTTGCAGCGACACGCGTTATCCACTGTACCCAATCAATAAGATCTCTTACATTCCAACCGTTGCACGACTTTTCATTTTGACTTCATGAATCTATTTATAATTTTATCAAAAGGCAATATGAGCAACTGTATAGGATTCACATAGGACAAGCCAATAGAGCCGTCACAATCCGAAACACTGTTTATCCTGCATAATTTTTTACGAAGTCAGTACGTGTAAGAATATAGTATGTCAATATTTACTCAAAGGAATAAATTATTTTGAAGTAAGAGGTTAGAACTAGGGACCGGAATACTTGATTTCGCCACAATAAAGAAATGAATGATCCGCTTCTCAAACAGAAGGTCTTTCGAGATGAAAACGATGTCCAATTTGTAATCACAACAAAATAAAAAAGATTTAAATGCTCCATCATATATCCATACAACAATGTACATAGCTAAAAATATTCCTTTCTAAATGCAATACACACATTTTTTTAAGTACACTCTAGTTTTGATTAATTACGTCATTCGCTAACAATGGTTTCCTACGCAGTTCTATTCAACGGTCGACAGACCTATGAACTTTATTACAATAACAGAACAAAGTGAGTTTGAATCACCCTATAATGAGCTTAACAGGAACGAACTTAAGCCCAATTAAAATGGCCAACGACCCACAGCCCACGCTCAACTTATATTCGACCCAAACGCTACTAAAGGGATTATGCGTAACGATGGAACATAAGAATTTATTGAAAATATATAAACGTTTATTTAAATGAGTTTTAATCTCAAAACTACATACATTTATTGACAGTAATATGAAATTAATTCTAAAAAAGAGTAAGTAATAAGTTTGTATTATTGACAGTCTTTAATAAGTTATATGTGACTTACTACTTACAAGGCTAAATTAACAGAATAATCTTTTGTTATTGGAAACACGAAATCATCTAAAAGAATATTCACATGTCTATTAGTACATATATAGTTTATACAAATAAAGGAAATACTGTTAATATGATAGATGAGAAAATCAGTGAGGACAAAAGGATGTTTGTTACTCTTTCAAACAAAAGCTTCTAGACAGGATTTTGATTTTTTTTTTTCGATGTGACTACGCTATTGACCCAGCAAGGTCTTAACAGCTTCACCGGACTACTAAGTCGAGCGCTTAAGGCACTCAGCCGATTTTATTTTGGCAAACAGCTTAAGGGTGCACGGTACACCTCGGCTTGGCTGTTGCCTGTTGCATGCAAAATCGCGACCTATCTTAGATAACCTAGCTAACTATTCATATATGTATGAGTTGTTGAAACGTATATTTGTACCAAGCATACACGCCTCAACAACTCCTCCATATATTTATTATCGGAAAATTGAGTTTTTCAGGTCGATAAGGGAAAAAAAAGTAGACCCTTCCACTTTCATGTGTAAGCGTGTATGCGTGCACGTGTGTGGGGGTGATCGTGTAGTGTTGTAGCGGTGATGTATATTTGTGTGTCACCGTATCGCGCAAACAACGCACTCAAGGGCTCCCTACCGAGGGATCGAACCTAGGCTTGAGCCGCTGCCGTGGGAGGCCTAATCGGTCGTGCGGGAGCGAAATTAACCCCTAGACCACGGCGGCGTGATCTGTGGTTACGCGGGCGTAGGCGTGAACACGCTCTGTTTCGAGGGCTAGGCTGGCACTGATCGTTCGCTGACGTGATTGAATCAGGAGGGTCGGTAAAAATGTGTCGCGGACGTCTTTTATAACGCGCAACGTTAGGTATGGGTTCATAGTTTGCGGCGGATACCACTAACGGACTGGGATGATTCGCGGCTTTTTCAAAATAACTAATCGTAAGTGATTTTACGTACGCCCAGATAGAAGGGATCTCTAGGTCTCTATGGAGATCGACTTTCCGGATGTACCACGGGGCACTGGTCACTTTACATAAAACACGATTTTGGAGAACCTGCAACTTATCAAAGTTATCTTTGGACGTATGCGCAAAAACGGGGCAGCTATATGTCATCACGGGACGGATACACGTCTTATACAAAGTGAGCTTGTGTCTGAGGGACATCTTACTCTTATGACAAAGCAACGGATGGATACAGGATTTTGATGAATCGTCATAATAGTGTTGCAGCTTGTATATCAGAATAACAGATTGGTCAAAACATAACAATATGTTATATAAATTTAAAAAACGCTATCTCGGCGTTCATTGCATAAACCGTTACATTTGCAAGAAGATAACATCATTTTTATAATATGTAAAAAAATATAGAAGTGAAAGAATTCGCTGGCACCTACTTTTATATTACATAGAAATATTAGTCTGATATAAATTATCTTTAGCCTTAACTTTAAGGGCAGATATACGGTATTGGCATAAAATTTTTATGAAATCAGTAGAAATTTGGTTGAAGGAAGTCTGAATGTGTAAATATACTATCAACATGTCAAAAATATACGAAACTATTCGTTTATTGGTGAGAAATTAAATTAGTTTATTTGCCTAACTGTGAGATATATACCGCTTGATATTGTTATTATAGTTATAATCTACAAAATAGCTGAAACTAGTGTATATACTGCAACAATAACATACAAAGTACAAAGTTTTTCATTATTTATTTTCTGACAAGGACCTTGTTTCATATACAAATGCGCCGGACAGTTGTGACGAGGGTCTGGACTTAGAAACACTTGCGACACGGAATTAACGTGATAAATAAAATAATTCTTGATATAAATTCTATTTTAAGAGTTAAAACCTAGGTACGCATCTGTTAAGAACAGATTTTGTAGCGTTATTTTGGAAGTATTTTCTATGTATTTTCTTATTTCTATTCTTAAACATGTCTGTGGAAAAGCTTATTATTCGTAATCCAATATACAAATCGATTGTTATTGGTTCGGCAATATAACTGCATAGAACATGGAAATACGTACAGAATGATTCAAAACAACGCCGACTGCCAAGAAACATTTTTAAATCGACAGTGGGCGTAGTCAAACCGTCGACTGTTCAAAATTCGCTATATAATACGTTCCCAAGTTTTATCGAAAAATATGCATTTTTCTACAAAACTCAGCATTTTGCTGGAGCAGTTTAAAGTAACTAAACAATACCAATTATCGGTAACTTAATCCGTATAAAGAGAATCCAGTATAACAATTTAATCTATTTTATATTCAAGAATGTAATTTTTTTAAAGGAATGTGTTTTGGCTTTTTTCTAATATACATTATTGGTTTTAACGATTGCCCAAACGGTGAAACACACCTTTAGATGCTTTTTTTTTACTTTTTTTATGGCAATCAATCTTTTAGATTATTACTGCCGTTGTCGCGAAATCAATAATATTACAAGCGTCGTGCGATTAATGCCGTATCTATCAATGCCGTATCTAACAAAGCCTTTTGTAACATGTATTACAAAAGTAGGAAAAACATTAAATATACAGATAAAATTATAATATGACATTTTGGCGGGACAGTCATGTAGTGGATTTTATATTTAATAGTTTATCTTATTTGACACTATATTTTGTAATATAGATATACAGGTAGGTGATATTTCGGTTACTGTGCACAATTGAAATTGACAGGAATTAATATTACAAAGCATGAATTCTGAGATACATCAAAACTCCCTGGAAAGTTCTAACAAGGTGGCCACCATCTTTTAAGAACGTTGAAACTATCACAAGACATGTATAATATTACAATAATATTACCTACTCGATAATGGCGGTAATAATGTACAAGTTTGGTTGCTAAATATGTAATAAAAGAAGCTATAATAGATATATGTTTTAATTATAAGCAGTAAATTCCATTTAAGCTCTGATAAGAGAGTGATGCAAAATCTAATATCTGTTTTGCATTTGTATGTCTTCACATATCTTGTTTTCAAAGGATTTTAACTCAAACAGTCGTTAATAATCTGCGCTAAATTTGTGCAAAATAATCGTCCAAAATGTCGAATAAGTGAGAAAACCGGTTACACTGGATTCGCTGTTTATGGAAAAATATACTCCATGAGCACTTAAAATTTATTCTCGAACTTCATGTATAAATTTAAAATGTAAATATAAAAAATTAACAAATTGTTACGACTTTCCGATATGGTATATAAATATTTGGTATTAACAGTTTGGTTACAAAATGTCAAACGTGTAGTTTATGTAATCTGTGGTCACGTTTTTATACTTTTTATTTGTTAGACGCTATGTTATTGTATTGGATATGGAATTATATCCTGTAATATTAACAACCGTTCGCGACTTTGTCTGCGGGTTATAGTACTTCTATGACAAAATGGTATTGGAGATATACCGACATTTTTTAGGCGGGAATTTGAGGCCTGGCTGAAAACCCGCGCCATTTTGGAGGCGGCAGTACGCCGACGCCAGGTCTTTGTGATAGATTTATTTTTTATGTTTAAGAGGCTTTTTGTACACTCTTAATTCAATGACGATAATATTTTTCTTTCTTTTAAATTTATTATTATACAGAGTAGTACAAAATATAAACCAATAATAATAAAATAAATAAGATACGAATGTCGAGCGTCTTGGACGTCCGAGATAGCCTCTATTGTATGCGATATAATCTGTGGGGAGAAATTATAGCAACACTTATGCATGTGGTGTACATTTTCTTGTGCTTAGCTTCGATGATCTGGGTTTTGTAATCATTGCAACTTTGTTTCAATGTAGGTATGTTCCGATGTTTGTTAAGAATAAACATCCAGAGTAAGTAAGATTTATTTTAGGTAATATTATTGGCCAATACTTAAATCACGTCAAATTTTAATATAACAATAGAAGTAGCTACAAATCTATTGTTGAAAAGATGTGTAGATTAGTAATGTAGTTTAAAGCGGAAAATCGGAGCTTTCGGTGAAAAAAAAACGTTGTGATGTATATAACATGTAGTAGGTGTTTTTCAAGAGTTAGTAGTGCTAATTAGCTACTACTAGAGTCCGCTAATTCTCAAGTTGAAAATGTGTCGGAAAGCATTTAATAGATATGACATTGATAGATACGGCATTGATAGATACGACACTGATAGATAGATTGATTGATACGGGGTATGTCTAATAATCAGAATGAGCGATATTTATACCCGAGTGGATTGGCACCATCATGCACACGGTACGAAACCAGTCATAGTGACTCTCTTTTGGATTTTCTATTTCCGAAATCAGTCGAAGTAAATTTAGCTGCCGAGACACTTGTTAGACGGCTTCAAACTACAATTTTGATATTTTGTAGATGTCTCGGTCGTCGTGGTTGTTTTCGGATTACACCGTGCTTGTTTTTTTTCGAGCTAACTATGCTATTGGCCTTGCTTGCATCAGATACAATACGTCGCCATTACACCTATATACATAAAATTATATAGATTTGCCCGGATTATTATTTATTATCGCACTATCTTTTATTTCCTCTTAATAGCTTCTGCAGGGTGTTAACGTTAGCCCAAAGTATCTATTCCACGCGAACGAAGTCGCGGGCAGAGGCTAGTATTCAAGAAAGTACGATTCCTAACGGACAGCCATAGATAACGTTCACTATATTCTGACGGAATGTATTAAGAACAATAAGGTTAGCACAAATTTAATTACAAGGTATAATTTAAATAAACTGAATTTCGCATGTTCCATAGTATGTTAGCGAAACCTTCGTGTGAGTTTGCTAAAACTCAATTATAATTAGGTTATGATGGTGCTGATATGATTTTTTTTTGTCGAACTGACTACTCTATTGACCTTGTAAGGCCTTTACAGCTTCACCGGACTACTGGCTGATATGATTAGAGTCAAAAGCCCCTATATAATAAATAAATTAAAAAAACGGACAACATGGTTTCCAAAGATATTTTGTAAGCCAAATATATTTTTGCATTCAATAGAGAACGTAGACTAAGTCACGTGTATCAGCTAGTTCAATTAAAATAAGAATTAATGTATAAACAATGCTCAAGATTACACGAGATTTACTTTCACAAAAATCCGAATGTTTTTATGTTCTCGAATTGGAAATAAATGAATAATACTTGCAATCGAATCGATCTTCAGTTGTTTAATGTAAATATTGTGAATTGTTTATATTCACTTAAAGAATACCATTCGGATTCCGTGTTTAGGTGAGGTATTTTCAATTTGGAGAAAAAATATACGATATTTCGAAGAAATATTCCACTTCTTTGTATTTAAATTTCTTAGAATCTAATATTGTATCAAGAATAAAACATTATTGTATTTCCAAGCATGTATTTCTTGTATATATTATTCTTCACCGTGGAAACACTAACGGGTTAAAAAACATAATGGCGAGTCCGAAATATTTCTTTTTAATATCGAATTTAAATAAACTGAGTAAAAGGACTACTAAATTGTATTGTTAATGCTGAATTATTAACTTCATTGTTTTCGGTTAACTAATGTAGCAACTTTCAATTAAACTAATCAGAATAAAACCACTAATAACTGACATTACAGGTACATAACACTACCGTTTTGGTCCAAACATTATCATCGAATGAGCTACAACACCGGGCTACTTTGTAGTCCTTATTAAATACCTTTTTGGAACGAAGTTCCTTACGGCAGGCTTGGAGGAGATAGGGATTTTGCTGCGCGACCGAACTGAAAAAAATGTGATAGTAAAACCGTAACGAAAAGTTCGTGGAATAAAACCGTTAAATGAGACGTGCGCAGGCGCGACAATCGTATACACAAGCGAGTAGTGTATAATACCTTTCTCTTTCTCCTTTTTTGTAATTATTCCTATTTCTATGTAATTCTATGTTGTCAAACAAAAATAAAGAGACATATTTTGTTATTTTAATTGATAATTTGAATTACGATTACATAAAATTGAGCACGATTTTTTTTGCAAATTGTGTTGATTCTACATTAGCCGAAGGAACTTCGTTCCTACCTGGTGTCCCACGGCACCACATTCTTTTTTTATATTTTTGGCAACCAATCTTTTAGATTATTACTGCCATTGTCCTGTAGTTAAAAATATTACAAGCGTCGTATGATTATTTTAATATTTCCATATTTCAGTATTCTAACAAGATGGCTCCCTTGTTAGAACCTTTCAGAGAGTTTTTGTGGCTTCTCAGAACTTCGATGTATTATTTTCCATTTACTTCACTTATGCACAATAAACTAACTATATTACGTATAACACCACCACATTTGTATTCCGATGAAGCTGTTAAGACTTTGCTAGGTTAATAGCGTACTCAGATCGAGAAAAAAAGGCACCACCACATTTACAAATTATGGAGTCAAATAACACAAGATTAACACAAATATAAAATTCATTTCTTGACAGACTGAAATCCCGAAGACCTTGCTAGGTCAGTGGCGTAGTCAGTTCGATAAAAAAAACGGGCTACAAAGGAGGTCAAAAACTGTATTATTACCAATGATATTTGTAAAATATTTGACTAGCTGACCCGTGCAACTTCGTCTGCACCAAATTGGTTATCACTGGTTTCAATTGTATTTTTAAACGTGAAAAAATTGAATAGAACTAATACCCGATTGCAGCCACAACTACCGTTTCCAATTGTGAATCCAAACTATCCACGGATTAACTGAAACATTACCAGATTACATGTGATTTTTTTTAAATAAACCTAGTACCCGTTCGTAGCATCATCTACCACTCTGTTGTTTGTAGTCCGGTGAAGCTGTTAAGACCTTGCTCGGTCAATAGCGTAGTCATTTTGAGAAAAAAAAAATCATCTACCAGGATCAATTAAGATAAAAAGTAACCTACGTGAAACTAAATAAACATCGCTACCATTTACTTTCTCATAACTATCTTCAACTTGTATTAAAACCTTTTTGTACTCCATTGTATTAAAGCAAAATATATGAACACCGTATCGAAATGTCAGACATCGCGCCGAAGCGTCGTCAACTGTCACATGTTTGAAACTATTGTTTAAGAGTTATAAACTGTTTCGAAAACGTATTTTAAATATATTTATAAGATATTTTTATAAATAATCTTTGTACCACCATAGTACCTTTTAGTAATTTATCCATGTTGATATGTTTCTATTGTAGATTATTCTACGTTGTTACACTAAATATTTGGCATTAGATTTATAACGTGTATTTGTCACACTTGATATTGTCGAAATTACCTACATAGGCAGAGGCCATACCGGAAAGAATCAATCAAGCCAGTTTTATATATTATATTCATCCGAACAACGGGCTACCTGGTTGCCGGTAAGAGTTGCGTTTATTTGTGCATATCGTACCTTTACAGACAAAAATATTGATTTTTAAATAATTTTGGAATGTTTTTTTTTCACTAACTTTGTAGCAGTGATGTAAAGTTTTGTGTCACTGTATCGCGTAAGCAGCGTACTCAAGGGCTCCCCGCCGAGGGAACGGACCTAGGCTTGAGCCGTTGCCGAGCGGGGTCTAATCTGGTGTGCGGGAGTGAAATTTATCCCCAGACTACGGCGGCGTGATCTGTGGTTATGCGGGCGTGGGCGTGAACACGCTCTGTTTGAAGAGACAGGCTGGTATTGATCTTTCGCTGACGTGATTGAATCAGGAGGGAAGGTAAAAATGTGTCGCGGTCGTCTTCTATACTACGCAGCGTTGGGTACGGGTTCATAGTTCGCGGCGGATACCACTAAAGGGCTGGGTTGATTCGCGGCTTTTTCGAAATAACTACGTGTGAGTGATTTTATATACGCCAAGACAGAAAGCATCTCCAGGTCCCTGTGGAGATCCTTATTCCGAACGTACCATGGGGCGCCGGTGATTTTACGTAATAGTAGATATTTCACCTCACTGGCCCAAGTTATTTCGGTTTCGTATAGTCTGATGGTCGACGACACATTTATTTAAGATGGCGTCAATCCCAAGTCGGTGTTTCATTGTATATGGTGAAATCTTAATATTAATAATGTTTAAAATAATAACAAAATGAAATTTGTTCTTCGCTATGGAAAAAAATAATTGATTTGAAATTTATTATTTTTATTCATAAAATATATCAGAGGGTATATATATGATTGCTAATAAAGAACTGTGTCTGGGTGTAACAAATTCATGCTTTTAATTGCGTTTAAAAGTTACTTAAAAAAATGTTCCTAAACCTATTCATAAATCAAAATGCGCATTGACAAAACAACGTTAACCGGCTACCAAGTGTCCTTTCGGGCTAATACTACCCTCTTACAGAAAACCCACGTGAAATAACAGTGCTTGCCTTGTAGTGTTTCGTTTGGTCAGTGAGAGCGTCGGAGGCCCACCTCTCTTCTCCTTTCCTACTTTGCCTTCCCTTACCCTCCCCCATATACAGGTTGGCAACGCACTTGCGACAACCCTGGTGTTGCTAGAGTCTATAGAGGGTGGTGGTCACTTAACATCACGTGACCCACCTGTTTGTTTGTCTCTTATGATGCAAAAAAATATATATTGATATATTAAAGAACCAGGTATTCTAAAATTCTTGTTATTTTAACGTTGCCGGCTCTTGTACTAAGGTGTCGCAAAAAAGTCTAGTTACGTTAACTACAAATTTTTGTTTTTCATTATCCTGGAGATGCCCTTGCGTTTTATGAGACAAAAGTATCCTGGATGTAGCCTTGTAATATCAGTTACTACTGTGTTAAGTTTCGTTAAAATTGGTGCAGTACTTTCAGAGTAACACGGGTTTAGATTCTAGGCTTTAATGCTTTATCCTGGAGAACCCTTCGCGTTTTCTGGGACAGAAAGTATATTTGATGTAATCTCGTAATATTAGTTATCACTATGTTAAGTTTCATCAAGATTGGTTCAGTAGTTTCAGAGTGATGCGTGTGCATAGGGACAGACAGACAGACAGACAGACAGACAGAAAGACAGACAGACAGACAGACAGACAGACAAAAATTGTATAAAGATTATTTTTGGCTTCTATATCGATAACATAGCCTATTCTGATTAAAATTTCCAAAAAATATTTAATGTACAGATTTCGACTTGTTACAGTTTTATTATAGTATAGATAGAAGAAGATAGAAGATTAAACATTGTCAATTGTGACATAATTAACTTACATTATTTATACTAATTCAGGGTTTAAGGTTCAATAATCCAAATAAGAGCAATGATGTTACTAACCACGTTTGCATAAATTACAATTGATACTTTCATTTATTTCAAGCAATGTTGAGATTGCAGTTATTGAATTAATATTATGACTCAATAACAGTTATCTTTGGGACTGTCATTGATAATGTCTTTATTTCTGAAACGTTGTCAAAATAAACATTCCTTCTTTCGCGGCATCTTGTCTTATTTGAATCATTGAGTGAATTGAGTAACATTTTAAGCCATTAAAATATAAATTAAATCGAATAAAAAATTTACACGTACACTAATATACAAATCTTTTATTGGGTTCATAAAAATACTTAAACATGTTTCTTGTATTTCTTAGAACATTTAAATAACTTTTGGACATTTGTTTAAAAAAATTAAGTATTTGACGAAATTTGATGCCAAACAAATTTAAGAAAAACCATAGGCACAAGGTTGTGGCTTCCTAAATACTAGGTATTTTAGACAACTATTATGCAACCACGAGCCCTAACTGATTGAGAATCAAATGTACCTGTATGCCGTATGTCGAATTGTTTTTATAAATATTATTCACACAAAAATGATACTATGATATAACAGTGCTAATAAAACTACAACTGTGTTTACATATAAATTATGTAAAGTTGTATACATGTACTAAGCAATCACTTTTAATTATGCTATAAATGACTATTACCAAAATGAAAATATCTCATTAACTTCTATACTACAAAAAATACATTGTTTTAATGGTATAATTAACTGGACGAAATAATAAAAAGAAGATAGAAATTCCATAAAGAATAAATTAGAAACTGTAACTTTAAAAAAATAATAGAACCGAGTATGACAATTGCGTTAATGCTGGTAAGTTTATTTAAGAATAATTCATAGTACTTGGTTGCAAATCAAGTATATTTTATGTAATAACGTTGTTTGACCAGAAGAACGTGTTATGTTAAATAAAGACGACGTTAGTTAGTTGGAATGGTAAGTGCTGGGTGCAGTAATCTAGCTAGTGTTAAAGGGTTGAAGTAAAAGGTATAACGAAAGCGCTGGAGGAAGTCACCTTACTGCTTAATTACTTCGTAATATCCAAGAGTCGCTTTCATCTACAGAATACCTGGCATTACGAATATTAGATAGCACATGTCGGGCACCTTGTAGCTCTGAAACCCTGTATCATTGAAACGGCTAAAAATGCGGTACCTACATATTTGGCTAAGTGGCATACACTTAGTTAAATCTAGTTAAATAGTTTACAATTATGTTCTGATTACATGACATATTCCTTCACTGAAAACTTAGCCGTATGGTCACCGAGCTAAAGTCACGGGTATATTGGTTTTTTTTTCTATCATAGGAGGCAAACCAACAGTTGGGCCACCTGATGTAAAATGATCACCACCATCACCACAGTCCATAGGCACTTGAAACACGAGAGTCGGAAGAGCGTTGCCAGCCTGTATTTGGAGGAGGGGGAAGGCGAAGAGAAGGCGAGCTTCCGACGCTCTCACTGACCGAACGACATGCAACAATGCAAACACTGTTAATTCACGTCGGTGTTTCCGTGAGAGAGCAGGACTACCCTGGAATTGATTCATTCATGCTGACACCAGTAATAGTTTCAGCGTGATTCAACCACCTAGTAAATTATTTTAATTTTATGTAACTTTATTTTATATTCCTGCTGATTGGAGATGTTTTAATTTTAGTGACTCATTATTATAATGAAACAATTAAATAAAAAAGAATATGTATGTCGAATCGCGGCAGGAAAGGAAAAGGTTAACAATATAAATGTCACAAATGAGGACGTTAAAATATTATCGTTTGTTATTGTCGAGGACTTTTACACGACCATTTATTTTCATTCATTATGTGATAAATATTACGTACAAAAATAAAACACGTTAGAATTTAAATAAGCCTTTGTGAACTCAACAACTGAACCAAAATACCAATATTTATTACAAACCAATACAACATATTGCAAAATAATTTGACTATTTATTATGAATAATATAATTTATTACAAAATTTTATTAACAAACTGTCATGTTTTACCAGTTTTTTTGCATCATATATATATGAGTTAAATTGAATCTTCTGACAGTGTAAAGTACGTAAACCGTAATGACATACAATAATACTTAATGCCGATGATTGAGGATGAAGATAATTTTAATGCTACACATAAACAGATACTAGGACAACGTCGTTCTGATATTGTGAAATTGTTTTTTTTTTTTTTTTAAATGTCTACGCTATTGACCCAGCAAGGTCTTAACAGCTTCACCGGACTACTAAGGCGAGCGCTTAAGGCACTCAGCCGATTTCATTATGGCAACCAGCTCAAGGGTGCACGGCACACCTCGGCTTGGCTGTTGCCTGTTGCATGCAAAATCGCGACCTATCTCATCTAACCTAGCTAACTATTCATATGTGTATGAGTTGTTGAAACGTATATGTGTACCAAGCATACACGCCTCAACAACTCCTCCATATATTTATTATAGGAAAATTGAGAGTTTTTCAGTTCGATAAGGGAAAAAAGTAAACCCTTCCACTTTCATGTGTAAGCGTGTAGGCGTGCACGTGTGTGGGGGTGATCATGTAGTGTTGTAGCAGTGATGTATATTTGTGTGTCGCCGTATCGCGCAAGCAACGCACTCAAGGGCTCCCTACCGAGGGATCGAACCTAGGCTTGAGCCGCTGCCGTGGGAGGTCTAATCGGGTGTGCGGGAGCGAAATTAACCCCCAGACCATGGCGGCGTGATCTTATAAATTACATTGACAACAGTATTTTAATTCTACAATTAGTTCAAGGGTTATATGTTACGAATTTTAGTTTCAAAAGATATTATTGAGTAAATCATTCATCATCATACATACAATACAATTCAGTATTGCAATAAAAGCATTAAACTGTATTAATAAAACCAAAAAAATAATGTTGATATACTTGATCGAGTTTCTTGCCGGATGTTGACGATGGCAAGAAACTTTTGAAGTTTATAAATGCTTTCTCAGGGTTAATGCTGAATAAATTATACACTACTCGTAACTACGTAAAATGGTAACAGCGTATGTCGTTTTTGACATTATTAAATAACAAACCAACTACAGCAAAAAAGAGAACCTTATTATTGTTTTGTATTTTGCTTTTCCGCCCATTCCAGATTTAAGAAAAAGGTGACACAACCATTCCATGGTTCCACAACAACAAACGACTTTGTCTTTTAATAAAAGTTACAACGATGTCATCCAATAAACAAATCAAGACTTTTGGATTCTTATTTAGCTAACACTGCGAATGAGTTATTTAATTCAATCTATTTTGAGAATAAGCAATAAATCTCTCCTCAGTTACTCGGACCGTGATCAACGTACGATGTAGTTCTATGAGGCGACGCTAATTTACTATGTATTTTAATGGTTTATTTTTAAACATTAACCAATATTAGGCAGGATGTTTTACATAATTTTTGAAAAAAACATC
Organism: Antheraea mylitta; assembly: GCA_014332785.1. Taxonomy (NCBI): domain Eukaryota; kingdom Metazoa; phylum Arthropoda; class Insecta; order Lepidoptera; family Saturniidae; genus Antheraea; species Antheraea mylitta. Next base: position 2,966,735 of record JACEII010000053.1, on the reverse strand, counting down.
AGCATGTACCGCTCCGTTACTTAAATTAGGCCGTCCTAATACTTAATTCTAGATAATTGGAGGAAAATTAAAGCGATGATAACTTAAATTCATAGCTTGTTCAGACATCTCACCGCTCGACATAGGTTCTAATTCGTGCAACTGTATTAACAGGGCTTTCAGTGAAGGAGATCATCACGGTTTTATCAATTGAAATCATAGTAAAGTGGTAGGGCTTTTCTTAAGTCGACCTAACTAGCTAACACCTTAAAGTTGCACTTCAGAGCAGAACTCTCTAGGTTCAGCATGTTTAGGAGCCATTCAAGTATTACGTTAACAGAATTTTTGTAATTTCTGGCCACCCCCGACCCCTATGTCATCAAAAGCAAGCAAATCAAAGACCCGTCCCTCCATCATTGATTGCGTAATACTTGAATGACCCCTCACCGTAATAAACCACATCGATATTTAATATCAGATGATATTATAATCAAACTATTAGGACTTATAAAGTATCAAATAAGCGATCTTAAGCTCTCCAAAATCATTCCCTCATGTTAAATTTTACTTAAGATATTAAAGCCTAAACACTTTACAGATTTGGTTATTGATTTGCAACGACTATTTAAGGGTAATACAAAGAAACAAATGAACAACACGGTCTATAATTTTTGTTGTCAATTAAAAAACAGATTTGGAACTAAAACTGTGAAATTTTCCACGTACACGACTGGTATTTTGAAGCACGCAACACGTAGCGTTACTTCGTCGTGGAATGGAAGCACTCTATTAAACACTGGCATCTATCCAAGGGATCGTATTTATTTGTAAACTTTTGATGTGTCTATTTTTAACGGAAGAAATTTTATGTTCAGTTACCTCTGACGTCTGAATGTATGCGCCAAATTGATTCATTAAATATAATCATATTTAGGTGGTGGTTGATCCACCAACTACTTGATGGTAGTTTGCAGAAGCGCAAACTTCTCCTGAATTATCGGTATCAGTGACTTATAAAATCATCTGAATGTATTAAGTCCATTTACTTTTCTCTGGTACTTAAGTCGCGTCGTCATTAAAATTACAATAACTTTTGATAGAGTAAACCGATTTAAATGAAACCAAAACTAACTGTTACTCGAGTACAGGTTTTATGATTTCCTTGAGATTTTATCATGAATGCAGTAATTTAACAGTGATGCGTGATCAAACAAACAGACATGCATTTCTAAAATTGATTGAAATGTATTTTATTACTTATTACAAGACACCTACTACATTTTTTTACAAAAATCTAAAAAGCACAGAGACATTAGTTTTACATTGTTATTATATATACCGATAGATTGATGACGATACTGAATTGGTACTTGTCTATAACTAATTACAGAATAATAAGTAGAAAGTAATAAGTAAATATAAATCCAAACACACAAACTCTCTCCATATATGAATATTATACGTCAGACTCTAATGAGAATGCCGAGTCTGATCTTGCATACGATCTTTGGATCCGTGATGAAGTAATCGTTGCGTCAACCGCAAGTAATTTTGTGTAAACAAAATTCAAATATGGTAGAAGAAACACTCTAGACTTTTTCACTGGATATAACTTCTCCAACAACGCGATGAAATCAAACCGTTTTAAAAAATAAAGGAAATAGCAATTAGCTTGAGAAAATAAAATGATACAGAGATTGTGCTCATCAAGATGTTGCTGCATTTTTTATTACCAAAATCCCTTTAACACTTTACAAAACAAATCGGACGGCTGCCATTCAAATGGCTATAAAAGCACCTTTATTTAAAAACATGCCTAAGGCAAAACAACAAATGCGGTTGAATTTCAATTGAGCTCTGATATCGAAGCGTAATCGATCCACAAAAGGGTTATTGATGTTGATTTAAATTATCATAAATCAATTTACCTTTGCCAGTTTATAAATGGCCATGAATTGAAAAATATTGATACTTGAATAATTAAAAGTAATCCTTACATGGGGTATATTATAGTTCATTCTTTCGCCAGTATATTATCATATATCTGGTTTACGTACACTGCATTCGTCTTTGAAGTTAATATGCATGTAAATATGTTAAAGCTTCCACTACAGATCACGCTAATGATGTTTTTGATGTATTCTTAAACGTTCAAGTGCTGTGAGCGGACCTATTAAAATATTAACGATTCTCATTCGTTTTATAGTCTGTTTAACTTCTCACGTTTTGTCGAGAGCTTCATTATTATGGTCACTTTTATTTACTACTTTATTAATGTTATTATGTGTAGACATATCTTTGTAAGTTTCAATTTATTTAGAGGCACTCGCATTGGCATCTTTATATTTAGTAATATCAATATTACTTGAAAACGTTTGTACCAAAATATATGGTACAATACTCGATACAAACTATATTTAATGCAAATACAATTCTTTCGAGGTTCAATCACTTCAAAACTACTTATTGCTTGATGCCATATGATGCGCAATTTTTCGTACATGGTTCTAGGTTAATTATTTTTGGGTTCGATTGATTCTTTGTATTTTTTTTAATATCCAACGAAACGGACGTAAATTAACTAATAAAATATATGAAAACAAGACAGTATTACTAAGAAAACAATCTATTATTAGACTTTATTTAGTTGAGATAAAGTCGAGTCACATTTGTCTGTAAAAGGTAAGGACACCGAATAAATCTTCGGCGTGTAACAATAATGTTACGGATTATAATAGTTTTGTAGTTGCACAAACTAAAACTGGACACGGCACGGTCGGTCGGCGCGTTTTTGTTTACATTTGTAACTGGTTTTTTATGCCGAGGAAACCTGTTTTGTCCCATTAAACATACAATGGACGTCTCCGAAATATAGGCCGGAGTGCTCCCACAAACTAAACCTTGCAATTTTAACAATTCATAACCATAGGAGCATTATTCCGTATTTCTCGAATATTATATCAAAGTAATTTATAATTCTAAGAATTGTAATGTCCAAAATAACCGGATCTTTTTAGAAATAATGAGTATTTTAAATATTTATACTTCCACAGTTTAGAGGTCAATCACTTATTGTATTGTCCGTGAGGTTGTTTCCAAGAACGTTAAATAAACCTAGGATTGCAATAATTCGTAATAATAATAAATTGTGTATATGAGAGACCTTGGCTAAGGCTATGACTAGGTAGGTAGTCGCCACGAGTGAGTCTCTGATTCTTAATTAATTGTTAATTAAATTACATACACCGACTTACGTTTACGTAACCTGTTATTCATATCTGAGGTTAATTATGAATTTACAAGTCACAGCCTATATTTGCATAATTAATTTATTTGTTTAATTAAATGTAATAAACATTGTAACTGTAGACTCAATATAAATTGTATGACCTATTTCTAGTCCGGTGAAGCTGTTAAGACCTTGATGGGTCAATAGCGTAGTCATTTCGAAAAGAAAAAAAAGTATGACCTATTTGTTACGGTAAAAGTTTCGTACAAAATTAAATAGTTACTAATTAAATATATTACTTACCGTATCCTCCAATGGTTTGAAGTTATTAAAATGTTTATTATTATTTATTTTCTGATTCAAAGACTTGACATTTGCAGACATGGTGATCATGTTTACAGTAAGCTCATCGATCTCACGCCTCATGTGAGCTATTTGAACCTCTCTCACTATGGTCAGTATCAACAATCCCAGGATTAAGCCGGTCAGGACCACGGAAACAGTGACAAGCAGCGATTTGCAACGTCGCCTCTCGCAGTGGTCCACCATCGCACCCTTGTACTGCCTCTCGAAGTCGCCGCTCATTAAATTCTTGGACATATCTTTTACTTCGTTCAATGAGTCCGTCTGTTTGTACATCGCAGCCGGATCGGGTATGAGCGCGTGTTTCTCTGCCATCACGTTGCTTACACTACACTCGCGAATTGTCACTGTCACTTGATTCCTCGATGGTAAACTATACGGCCAATTAGGTGTTTATCGGTTCATTATCGGGATTCTCGGAAAGCCGGCTCAAGGGTTTGGTGGGGTAAATGGCGTGGTCAATTCCACGCACGTGTAAACTAAAGAGCTCGGAAGGACAATAGTACGCGCTCGCTCGGACAGAGGGGCTGGCGCCGAGTGCGGAAAAACAAGCTAGCTAGATGCGCGGCCGCAACACACCGCGTCAGTGCACGACTGGACGCTGCGCACACGCTGTTTAACATTTCGAATTTTGGATGATCTTACAAATAAATATAACCTTTGTCGACCTTTTATGAGATAATTTTAAAAAACGCTCATGGAAATGAGGTAACCTGCTTTTTGCACGCAAATGGACAAAGAAAACATTGAAATATTAATTGATAATAAAAACATACAATGTTATAAAAACAAAATTAATATCGTATAATCTAGGACACGATAAAAAGCTTGCTGTTTGGTGATTATACAAACATTGTATTTTAATATCTTATTCAAGTGTATAATAAATACAAATGTTCTGTTAAAAACTTTCGTCTATTTTTTTTAAGTTCTACTTTTTTATTTAACTAGGGTCGAATTAGCGCATTAACCCGATGTCCAATATATTTTTTCTAATAACTTAATTACCTTATTGTAATGACTGTTCACTTCAATCTTATTTTGTTGTTCGACATTCTTCAATAAGTATCTGAGTAGTTCTATTATGTTTTAATTACTGTTATAATCAGTGATAGCTTCCTATAACCTTATAACAGGTCTTTTATGCAACTCGAGGTTCACGCTTATCGTTATAATTTCGAACTTATTACACAAGTAAACTATATTACGCAAAATATATGTATAAAATATAGACCATAATACGGCAATGAATGTGAATTAAAACACAAATATCTTTAGAATGTCAGTTTACAATATAATGTTATAAGAGAGTAGATACATAGTCTAGACACCTTTAGAATACTATCACTTTTATGGCCATGAACATATTCTACATTATAATAATTTAAGAAATAAAACTTGTCCAAGAGATGAGCATTCTGTTTTAATTGCAAAGTGGATATTTTCAAAGCAATCTTATTTTAGTCTCATTAATGTTGAATCATATTTGAATCATAAACCATGAAACTATTACAAAACGAATAAGAAATGTATATTGATTGAAATATTAGTAGGCTTATGTCAATTAAAGAATATATATGTAAGGTATGTAAGTTTTTAAAGTACTAACCAATACTCGATCTTATCTGTCTATCTTATATCTAATAATGTAATAATACCTTCTTATAAATAATTCTTGTATATTTTTATATTGTTATATATTCAGGATCTCGGGAACGGCTGAAGTGATTTCCATGAAACTTAGTGTGTTGGTCGTTTCGTAGACGATAAATCGATGTAGCTAGATGTCATTCATAGAAAACTTTTTTTTATCTAAGTTTTCAGTCAATGGAAAAATATAGCTAGAATATAAAGATAAATTTCGCCGATGCTGTCAAAAAAAAATAGCTCAGATGGAAATCGCCTGCTTCGAAAATCCGTCTAACCCCAGTTCGAATGCAAATGACAACAAAAGAAATATATTTTTTCAATGGTATGGTAATGGTAATGGTAAAAAAAAATGCTAACTTTGTGAGCCAAAGCTATAAGTTTATTTTATTAATAAGAATAATTTTCATTATTATGATTAAAAGAGAAATATAATGTTTTTTTTTTGTTTTTGATAGAAAAATGCTAATTTTATTTTAAATTAAAAATGTTTTTTAAAGAACCAAGCTAGGCTCGGTCGTCCAAGTCCTAAGATTAATATAAATACATAGTAATTTATTTGACACCTTTTTATAAAACGATGTTATGTAAGGAAGCATTGAGAATCAAGAATTGAAAACGCATTTACCGGATCAGTATATTTTGCGTAGAAAGTACTTTTTAAATCCGGTCTTATTACATAGCTATATTATCTATACTAATATTATAAGGATGTAAAAATTGTGAGGTTGTAGGGGTAATATCTAGATCTACTAAACCGATTTCGAAAATTCCTTACCAATATATAGTTATTTGTGGGTATCATAGGCTATATATTAATCCGAAAAATGACAAGACTTTTTTGTGGTAGTCGGATTTGCAAAGACGGAGAAAAAGCAGTCGAACGAAAACGTTTCCTACGAACGCTGCCTTAATGATGAAAGATATATGATTGAGTTCTAGATAGAAGTTTTAGAGCTTAATAATGCCTACTAAAAAGACAAGATATGTCTAACTTTTATATTTAAGTCACAAAAAGTAGTTTTTTTTATAAATATTTACTGTCCAACGAAGTGGGCACGGGTCAGCTAGTTCCAAAACAAACATAGTTCTTACTACCGCAACTATACTGCTACTATTTATTTCAATGTTTAATTCACTCTCACATAACGTCGTCCAATCACTGTACATTAATACATTTTAATAACAATTCTACGTTTTAATTACTCCCAAGGCCGACCAGATGGTAAGCGAGGACAATCTAATAATTAAAAAAAAATTACGTTGGACACCTATATTAAAGCAATTCTATGATTTAATATTTTATGTCTGTTGTTTATTTAGCAATTAGTCGTCTACGTCACTAACGATTGACAGATAAGAGGCACTCGTGTATATTCAGCTTTAATGGAGCTATTAAACAATATTATGTTGATTCATAGTACAACGACGATAAGAACTTTATCAAAACAACTACACATTCCCACGCGTAGAACAAATTATGATAAATTAATTTTATACCAAAACTTGTAGATAGTTAATACAAATACAAACACATAACAAAAGCTGATACCTCTGGTACAAGAATCTATCTACAATTTTCGTCGATTAATAGCGCGACAGAAAACTTTACAAAGTTAAACAACAAGTCCTCATCGATATTTGTGGTCACCCTGAATATAACCGTGAGTTCGGGCACGCCCATAATATCGTCAAAAGTTTCAAACAAAACAAATTTACTATAAATATTGCAGGTATCTAAAATTAGCAATTATTTTTCCTTAAGTTGTCCCTATGTTATACAGAAAGTATAATATTATTTATACCTAGCTTAGTGTTTTGCCCAACTGCCTTCAAAGCGGTCAAAAAGTTTGGCGAAGACTTTACCGTCTTGCGTACTTTGGCCCCAGGGTGGCCATCTCAATATTTTGAAACACGGAATTTGAAAACGGAAACACAAGATCATTTCGGTTCAAAATAGAACACAATTAATTGTAATACACAATGAGAATGAAGTAATGTAAACTGATCTATTTAAGTAGCTAGCCGTGACATTGTTTTAAAATAGTACCTAGTAAAAGGTCCGGATCTGTTTGATAAAACTTAAAATTGAGAGTAGGAGTGGCATGTGAGTTTAAAATGCAAGATCCTATCAGGAAGCTATTAAAACCAGCGCGTTTCTTGAAGATTATGCAGGAAATCTTAGAACATCCCAAAATAGAAAGCACGTTTATTACGTCTCAAAAGTAAAGAAACTTCGATGGGCCAATAATCTTTTTTGAGCTTGGTTAAGAATAAGATCTCAAAAAAAATTAGGACCATCCATACATTACGTCATACATATGTCAAGATTTTTAGAGCGCCACTCCCTAAACCACATCACAGATAGTCACAATTCTGAAGCTCCATTGCCTCCGCAATGATGTCAAACATTTCAAAATGATTAAACTAAAAGAACACTGCAGAAACAATTTGTATATTTCTGTTTAGATTTATTTGTTTTTCATAAAGTAACATTATAAATATTTATGGTTCGTTACAGTTGAAGCTGTAATATTTAAGGTATGACATCATGATGTTTGCGATTCGTCTCTCCTCTTATCACATTGTGTCACACTTTGTTGATTTCCCTCTGGCTCTATAACGCGTGGTGTATTTATGGATGATTCCGAATTATGGACATACTTTGATCTTTGACCTCATCGCAATATGAGATTTATACTTTTCTCAAATGTAATATATGCTCAATGAGATTTCAAATTTTAACCACGACTAGGGAATGCATTTTCAAATATTAGTTATTTTTATACAAGTTGCATACTTATGAACCGATTGTTTTCTATTGTGCATTGTTAGTAACACTTAAAATGTTATAAAATATATTGTACACTTCAGTTTTGACCATCGAGATTAGGCAGATTTTGGAACTTCTTAAACATGTCGTCCCTAGGCTACGGTCTCGGATATAGATTATGTACAGCCTCGCCACGTTCTAAATAAGCAGCATATATATGTAAACTTGAAACCTAGAAATATTTTTTTAATTTTTTTATTGTAGGACGGCAATATGACTGCACTATGCCTGATGGTGTAAGCACAGTGCAATCCAAAAATAATAGCGACCACCGATTGACACACTATCCATCGCCGGTCGCCACTATCATGCCGGCCTGCAAAACGCTGGATATGCACAGGCTGATCCCGAAACGCGACCCGCAGAAGCAAATCACTATTACGAGCTTTTTCGCCATATCCATGGTGGTTGCGACCCAGTCGGGCTGTAAAACCCTACCACCCCGCTATCGCCATTGCCTCGTTCGTTATTCAGCAGGGTGCACCACGTGCAGGTGAGATTGGCTTGGGTGTCTCAAGTTTTATGATGTTATTTGACACCCCTTACACAACCAATTCTAATTTCAGTCTGTCTATACTTATAAATGACTGTAAACAAAAACCTACCCAAAGAATTTCATTAAAACATCGGTAAATGTAAACAAAAAAATACAATTAAAATAAGTTTCAAAAACATTTCATATTCTTCACCTAAATTCTAAAATACAACAAAACAGTAGGTACGCATAATTCACAATATGGGAAGTCGTTCTGAACTTTAACCCTCTTGTTATTTTAGATACGTCGGTATTAATAAAGATGACGCAAACACACCGAAAGATCATTCCATAGATAATACAAGAATGGATCCGCTCCATTTCATTTCTAGTGCGGATGCCATGCGCTTATTCCTAATACTCCTATTAGTGTTGCTTCGATGTATCGATATATCTTTTAATAATTATAATAGTGAAATATCGATAGGCATGTTACAGCGTAAACCAACTATAGAATTATGTATTTATATTTGCGAAATACTGAGATTCGGGGATGTAGGGGTGTATCACAGTATTCTGTCAGAACCAATATCGGACTGTTGCAAAGAGCTGTGTAGTATATTTAAGTTTAGTAGTTAGGCGATTTGTGTTTTCAGATGTAAGAGTTTTAGTTGTATATAGATATAAGTTACGATGGGACTGACATGTCAAAAATGATAAAAGTCCCTTAAAAAAAGGGAGAAAAAAAATACTGAGATGTCTATCTGTTGGTATAATATAACATTAGAAAGTCTCGATGTCGATTCAAACTTTTATAATTCATTTTAATCACCAGTGTATATTTTAAACATCAGTAAATAAAAGATAATAAAATGGAGATACCGATTCTGTAACGCGGTCGCGATCGTTATATAGTGAATTATGAATAAAAACTCATTCTGATGGGTTATGATATAGAATAAAGCAACATTCATCTATCAGTAAGTTTTACATTAGTATCATCAGGCTGTTATCACAAGATATACATTTATTTCTTAGTTATCGCTCTATTCTCAATAGACCCGTAATTATCTATTAGAGAATCTAGCAAACGTGTATATCGTCTCCCTAATAGCTATCACATAATAATTACAGCTTCCCGGTGGGTTATTACTCCTGAGGTCTATAATGAACCGGTCTGTATACGCTGTAAACAGAAAAACGCTGTTTTTGGGGTGTAACGGGTGTCGAATAACATCTTAAGACTTGAGACACCCAAGCCAACTTCACCTGCACGTGGTGCACCCTGCTGATCAACGAACGAGGCAATGGCGAGAGCGGGGTGGTAGGGTTTTACAGCCTGACTGGGTCGCAACCACCATGCATATGGCGAAAAAGCCCGTCATAGTGACTCGCTTCTGCGCGTCGCGTTTCGGGATCAGCCTATGAAAACCCAGTACCGAGCGACTTTCGTCATTATGGCCGGCATGACAGCGGCGACCGGCGATGGATAATCTGTCTCTCGGTGGTTGCCGATGTTTTTGGATTGTACTATGCTTAACATCAGGCTTAGTACAGTCACTTTGTCGTACTTCTATAAAAAAAAACGGATGACGACATTTTTAATGTTGATGCCTTATGTCATAGTACTATTATTGTCAGATTTGTAGATAGTCATAGTGTAATAACTGGACGGAGAAGGTCTCCTGGTATTAACTATCAATAAAAGGTATATACATTCAAAGTCCTTATAACATATTTAAAAGTTGTGTATTATAGTGGAAGGTACGAGTACTTTGCACTTCCGTCTGGTACTTGACGTCAGGTTCAACCATCAACCAAGAACGCGTTTTTAATTGTTTTAGATACTAATATCTCTCTCTTTCTTTTTCTATTTTTAGATGTAACTTTTTCAGGTACATTTTGCACAAATAAGATCAAAGAATTTATGTTCAAAGCGGAAGCGCAATATTAACGTTTACTATAATAGTGTACTATGTATTACCGCAAAATAACGTCTCCTTCAGTCACATATCATAGAATCCGTATATGATTCCTATATTTGAAAGACAATAGTGGAAGACCTTAAAAAATGATAGAAGTAATGTAGCTATCTTCGAATAGACAAGAACAGGGAGATTTTAAAGAAGGTTGACGACAAACTAGCGGCCGCTTGCCGGCAAAACAGTAACCTGAATGTCAGGTCACAACGCGAGGAAAACATTTTTTTTTAACGTGGGGAAATCCCTTATGGATACTCACCCTCCCGGGGAGAGAGTGGGTTATGTCCGAATTGCACGGACTAAAACCCCACGGTGTACGTCTTCCGCTATAGTTGGGCCGGCACGAGATCTCTATAGACTTTATCGTTCTGCCCCAGCGGTTGGCCCAGCAGCAGAAGTGCCGCTGCCGGGCCTCGTCTTATATAAGGAGACAGCCGGGTACACACCGGCCGTCTCCTTCATCCGCCGGACCTGTGCAATGGGAAGGTGAGCCCCCCGACCCACCTATCTCTAGGTCCGGCTATGGTGGCGGGAGAAGGTGTGTGAATTGGCGCTTCCTCCTACCAGTTCTTTTTTGGCAGAGAGGGCAGCTTAGCGGGTCCTCCTCGCGAACCCTCTCCGCCGCCTCCTTCTGCGAGACGACCTCCTCACAGAAGGAAGCAACAACATTCCACACATTCATTCATCGTCAAAGCCATGCTCGGCAGCGAGAGATCATCACCCACCGCCGCAGCCAGAATGCGGCGTCGCTCCTCCGAGGAAAACATATTGCGCCGACCCTATCTAAGTAGGCCTAACGTAAGTAGACGATTTCTTTTTTTTTCGAACATACTACGCTATTGTCCTAGCAAGATCTTAGCAGCTTTACCGGGCTATTACACAATTTTCTATTCAACATTACTTACATTTACTATTTTCCTATCGATATCGATGATCAGACTATGGTATGCACACTATTCGTTAATGTACCTCCTCTACGTGCAACAATGCGTCTCATGGAACCGAAATAATACACCGTGTCTCTTTAGATTAGATGTTTGTCGTCATAGAAATAAATCTAACAGTTCATGCACCCGCATGTAGCGTGTACCTTACACAAGCGTCGTGTTATTAGGATGGCAAATACACGTACCGTCGTCTTTATTATCGAGATTATTATATTATGACGGAAATGACACGTATCTTTAAGGCTTAAAATTGAATGTAGGTATTACTTCAGAATGTTCATAAATATAATTTTGTCCTTTTAATTCCTTTCTAAAAAATAATAAACATGTAAATAAGACTGACGCGTCTGTTGTTTAAACCGATTTTCATAAATAGTGGACGACTTTTCAGACTATTATCTCAGCTACATATTTCATAGGAGTTCACTAGAAATGATAAAGTCTAACAAAAATAACTAGAGACCAGTAAGGAGATTATATGGATTACATAGTGATTTTACAATTAGATTAAAAACCAAAATGTTTTACAACAAAGTGAAGACTGCTTTAGGCGAGTTGAGCGTTATTTTTGTTGGGAGATAAAGTTATTATTTCGCGTCATGACATGCTAGTAAATCATGACTGAGCGTAATGCGCTTGCGAGGGTTGCGACGCTTAGTAAGGCGACCTGTTTACGTCTAATATTGATGCATTGTATTGACATTGAGCAGTCCATCATATATTTGATTGATTAATAAACTGTGTATAATTATTGTCTATAGTGTCATAAGATGTCAAGACCGGACTAATGTTAATATATTGAATACAGAAATTATAAAATTTTAACCATTCATATTATAATTCAAAAGACAATATTGTTATTTAATTGTTTTGAGTTTCCACTGCTGTTGGCAGTCTGACTCTTAGAGTCTTAGACTTATTTTTGCTTATGAAAACATATAGGAGTAATAACTTACAGATAAATACATTGCATATAAATTTATCAATGCTTATATGTAAATATAATATGCTATATATATAATAGTGATATTGAAATACCTACAATATACATATACATTTTTGTCGAAATCAAGAAAAGTAAAAATTGTGTGTACATGTAGGTACTAAGATTACAAAACAAATCTGCCTAATACAGATATCACATTATTTTTAATTATTAGCTCCTAGCCTCTGCCCGCGACTTCGTTCGCGTGGAATGGATATAACACGCAGCAGTTCTCAAAAAGAAAAAACATCCCGATTTTGAAACATTGTTCATCTGTGCTCCGCTCCTATTGGTCTTAGCGTGATGATATATGATATGATAGCCTATAACCATCCTCGGTGAATGAGCTATATAACACTGAAAGAATTATTCAAATCGGACCAGTAGTTCCTGAGATTACCCCCTACGACGTCACAACATCACAACGTCACAAACTCACAAACTTTACCTCTTTATAATATTAGTATAGACTCTACTGAACATAATATCCATGTTTTCTACATCAAAGCTGTCAATGTGAATATTTTATCGGAGTTGAGATTTCAAGCAAACACTATATTAATATAAGTACGTTTTGAAGTTGTGTCAAATCAAACAAATATACTCTAATTTTGACCACATAAATTTATAATATTCATCTTGTATTATTACTAGTCAAGGTTCTTAATAAAGACTCGGTGATAGAGGTTATTTAATAAAACGACTAGTCTAATTCGCTTACTAGACTTCTGCCCGCGACTTCGTTCGCGTGGAATAGTTACTTTGGCCTAACACTAACACACAGTGGGAGCTCTCAATAGTAAAAAACGATTTTTAAACATTATTAATTGGTGCTTCCCTCCTATTGGTCTTAAGGTGATGATATATAACCTATAACCATACTCGATAAACGAACTATATAACATTGTAAGAAATTTTCAAATCGGACCAGTAGTTACCCCCTACAACGTCACAAACTCACAAACTCACAAATTTTACCTCTTTATAATATTAGTATAGAAGTATAGATAAAAGAATTGTCCCATTCTCTCGACAACCTAACAAGTTAGATTTAAAAACGCTGAAAAACTCTTTTTTTTAAATCCATGACAACGCTGGACAGCTCGCTTGGACGACATATCCAATGACTAGAACAGAGCCAAGACGGTAATGCGGCATGACAAGCCTTGCATTCATGATCGATTGATTGTCGCAAATGACATACAATGCTGGCGGTCGATCAACAATACAATGATCTTTTAACACGGTAAATTACGATTGACATGCACGCATAACAGTCTTCGGATCGGCATGTCAAGCAAAAAGGTTATGAATCAAGCAAACACTCTTTGCAATGTTCATACGTAAACTGATGTATCAGCACTGTGTTAATATTGTCTAGTTCACTCTTGTTTTTACTAAATCTCATTTACCGTAAACACATGAGAAAATAAAATAAGTAAGATATCTTTACCAAAGTCACTCAGGATTAAAATAAAAAAAATATGTTATTTTAATTCAGCAACAGTTTAATTACAATTGACGATCACCAGATTAGGCCTTCCTCGGTAGCGGCTCAAATCTAGGTTCGATTACTCGGCAGGGAGCCCTTGAGTGCGTTACTTGCGCGATACAGTGACACAAAAATTTACATCACTGCTACAACACTACACGATCACCCTCACACACGTGCACACTACACGCTTACACATGGAAGTGGAAGGGTTTTTTTTTTCCTTATCGAACTGAAAAAACTCTAATTTTCCTATAAAAAATATATGGAGGGGTTGTTGAGGCGTGTATGCTTGGTACACATATGCGTCTCAACAATTCAAATATACATGATAGTTAGCTAGGTTAGCTAAGATAGGTTGCGAGTTTGCATGTAACAGGCAACAGCCAAGCCGAGGTGTGCCGTGCACCCTTGAGCTAGTTGCCCAAATAAAATCGGCTGAGTGCCTTAAGCGCTTGCCTTAGTAGTTCGGTGAAGCTGTTAAGACCTTGCTAGGTCAATAGCGTAGTCAGATTGAAAAAAAAAATACAATTTAAGATTATACAAATTATATGTAATGCTATAGAATTATCGGAGGTATACTATGTGGGGCCGTCAAGTATCTTGATCATTAACGTAAAATATGACGAATGAAAGTCTAGCATCCTGTTAAAGGTATCAAATCGTGCAAAGCTTTTGATGAAACCTGATACTTGTATGCGGTCACACCATCAGTAACAAATAATTTAAATCCGTTATTTATGTCTGTGTACCTAAGTCATCCATACTACACAATTTATTCGGTTTCCCCTTTTATTTGGAGAATTTCTTTTGAAATGTTTATAGCACATATACATATAATATTTATAAAAAGCATAGAAGAGTCGATGTCTTGAAATCAAATCGGAATAATATTTTTCAAGCGCGCACTTTACTACAGACAATATATTTCTTAAGGCGGCCTACACATTTTGTCATGTAATCCGCCATGTCGTATAATAAACATTTGTATCTTTATTTCATAAATGGATCGAATACGTATGCCTAAATTGTCTGTACTCTTATGATACCACACATTGCTAATAGGCCATCCTTACGTCCTTACTAATATTCTAATTACGAAGGTGAG
>JACEII010000053.1:2917037-2946695 GCA_014332785.1 Antheraea mylitta | reverse complement strand
TGAACTTGAAATTTGGCATAGTTAAAGTTTATATGGCGGAGAAGTGCAGAAAGCTATTTATTTTATATAAAATGCATTGAAAGTACAATTAAAATATGCATTACTCACACTACTGCTTGAATTTTACACAACATATATACACATGTAAATAGAAAAGACATTTTGACAGCCGCACTTCAAAAAAGGTTGCTTGCGAAGGAGATTACTATGCTCGACTGTAGTATTTTTTTAGTCTTACGTTCCGATTACCCTTTTTCAGCATACATTTAGCATATAACTATTACTATAATATTTATAACATAACTTACGTTTTATAGCTTACATGCTCTTTGAATATAATTGGTCAAATTATAGGTTAATTTTACAATAATATAATAATTTTAACATGAATGACGTAGCCTGCCTTATATGCCCCTTGAAATCAATTGCTCAAATTGTAGGTTAATTTTATGATTATAATATAATATGTAAATCCATAATATATATACATTAAAAATTAATAGATAAACAATTTATCTTTAGTACATTTATGGAATCACTGAAATAATTATTAATGAATTCTCCTTGGTTTTATTGGATGTCAAAATTTTTAGGCGACAGTAAAAAGTAATCTATGACTTAGACCTTCGCGATTACAATCATGCAGTTCAACTTGATGTAGCAACAAAAATGAATGTATTTTTAAAAGTTAATGTTAGTATTAAAACATCTTTGTTTTGGCTTCATCTTATGTACTGTGTATCAATTACTTTTCCTAAACAATATACTGGACATATCACTGTTTCTCATAATGAACACACTACTTTTAAATCAATATCACCAGGAAATACCACCCACCCATGGTGTCGTGTAAAATTAATTGAAAATTGTGTCATGGGTTGCGATAAATTTCTTTATTTTCGTAAAGTTATGTTTACTTAGAATTTGAGAGCTTTACCATCTGTTTTTTGTTATAAAGCTATAATTAATTTCAATTTTCATTTACACATAGATTATATTTTAATTAAAGATCATGAAAAATGCCAAATGACTAAGTAGCCATGATGAAATCCTTTGATTATAGAAGTGTACCCTTTGACAAAAGAACCCTAGTAAAGTTCAAACTTTAAAAAATCAATTAACTATGGTCGAATGTCGACCACTGGGCACCTACTAGTATATATAGATAGATAATCAACAAACAAATAATAATCAACAGACATATTTTATTATGCATCATTAAACCAAAATTAGTGTAATTATTTAAACATCTGAGTATGCCACCAAACGCTAAGTCAAATAATTAAGAAATTCTAACATCCCCACAGACAAGAACTACGCCAGGTACTTAACGCCTACATGTTATGAGATAGCAATGTCGACTTTTAAAATATTGCTAACGAAAACTGACCGAATAGACAAATTATATGGAAGACCGTCCACGAACTCGTCCACTTTAAGTGATATAAAACATTATAACAATAAAGTAGTAGTCCGGTGAAGCTGTTAAGACCTTGCTAGGTCAATAGCGTAGTCAGTTCGAAGAAAAAGCGGGCAGAAGCTAGTTATGAATTGATTATCTGAAAAAAGTGTAGCCTGTTAATAAGCGAAGCGTTGATATTGCAAGACCATAACGGTCTGCAAAGTATATAATAAATAACCTCGGAAACTAAGAAGTAACTACACGCAATAAAGATTCGGCACACCTCGGCTTGGACTGTTGCCTAATATATGCAATTCGCGACCTATCTGAGCTAACCTAAGCTAAGCTACATATTCATACTTATATGAGTTATTGAAAAACATATGTGTACCAAGCATACATACCTCGACAACTCTTATATGTATTTTGTTGGATAATTTTTCTAAACTATTTCAGTTCGATAAGGAAAAAATAAAACCCTTCCACTTTCATGTGTAAGCCTGTGTACGTGCACGTGAGTGGAGGCTATATGTGTAATGTCGCAGTGATTTAAGATTTAGTGTCAATGTATTGCGCGAGGAGCGCACTCAAGGGCTCCACGCCGAGGGAAGAAAAAACGATTTTGAAACATTCTTCATTGGCGCTCCGCTCTTATTGGTCTTAGCATGATCCTTCCTCGATGAAATGAATTATCTAACACTCAGAGGGTTTTTTATTAGTTGTTAGGACAATTTATTATTATACCAAAAATATTATTCATAGTTATAAATATTTATTTATATTTCTGTAATAATTATTTTTATATGAACGACTAAACAGAAATTTCTTGCAAATTCAAATCTGTCCGTATGCAAAATATAAAGATTAAATTTTTAGTCATTTATATTAGGATATATTTATATTTTAGAAAGAATATAAAAGGCAATCTTCAATTGATGTTGAAAATTACTGTTGCTAGTACGCAATATATATTATATTATTATACATTCCAGAAAATAAAATAAATACGTACGATATTCTTTTAATTATGTGTCAAACATTTTTTAACCGACGAAAAAAACCGAGGAGGTTCTCAATTCGTCGCGTATATTTTTTTTATTTTTTTTATATATGATCACGCATAACTTTTTACAGTATAGTTTTTTATTGGAAAGGGTATACTCCGAAGTTGGTCCCATTTAAATTTGGGAAAAAAAATTCAACCCTAAGGGTATGAAAATCAAGAATAATTGATTATTCACGCACTGATTATGTCTATGACCGCGCATATCTCTAGACAGAATAGTCCGAGTTGAATTATTATCCTTAGATTTGAAAGAGTATACCCAGAAGTTGGTCCCATATACATGTAAACATGAAAAAATCAACCCCAAGGGTAGGAAAACGGGGTATGATTTATAATTCAGCTTCTGAGTTGTGTATTACACTTACAGTATAGTCCGATTTTAATAATTCTTTTTTTATTGGAAAGGGTATACTCCGAAGTTAGTCTCATTTAAATTTGGGAAAAAAATTTCAACCCTAAGAGTATGAAAATCGACAATGATTGATTATTCACGCACTGATTATGTCTATGACCGCGCATACCTTTAGACAGAATAGTCCGAATTAAATTATTATCTTTTGATTTGAAAGAGTATACGCAGAAGTTGATCCCATATACATGTAAACATGAAAAAAGCAACCCCAAGGGTAAGAAAACCGGGCATGATTTATAATTCAGCTTCTGAGTTGTGTATTACAAATAAATTAAGCTTGTAGTAATTAGTAAGATCATAGCCACAAAAAATTATAAAATAAAAACTTTTTAACAAAAAATTAAACCGCCGAAAAAACTGAAAATCAAAAAATAATAAACCTTTTACTTTATTCATCTTAATAACTAAGTTCTTAAACTAATGTAAGTATACCTAAGAAATTTTGAGTCGGCGCCAAACAACCAATGAACAAAGATCATTAGATTACTTAAATTCACAAAAATAACTAAATCAAATTAAAAACACAATGTGAGATCTCCAGCGGTAACGTGTGTGCCCTTTCGGGGTGCTTCGTAAGCGTTCGGCATGCAAGGGGTGTGTCACGCTGCGCCGCTGCCGCGCATCACGCTTTACGTAATTAATTAATTTGCTTGATTGGCGCCGACTTAAAATTTCTTAGGTATACTTACATTAGTTTAAGAACTTAGTTATTAAGATGAATAAAATAAAAGGTTTATTATTTTTTGCTTTTCAGTTTTTTCGGCGGTTTAATTTTTTGTTAAAAAGTTTTTTCTATATAATAGACTAGCCCCTGCCCGCAACTTCGTTCGCGTGGAATAGATACACTAACACTAACGCGCAGCAGTTCTCAAAAGGAAAAACATCCCGATTTTGAAACATTTTTCATCTGTGCTCCGCTCCTATTGGTCTTATCGTGATGATATAAGCCTATAACCATTCTCGATGAATGATCTATATAACATTGAAAGAATTATTCAAATCGGACCAGTAGTTCCTGAGATTACCCCCTACAACGTCACAACATCACAACGTCACAAACTCACAAACTTTACCTATTTATAATATTAGTATAGATAAAAGCCAAACAAGCATATTATACCAGAACACAAATTTCCTTTAGTTTAAACAGATTAGAAATCAAATAATCCATATTAAAAATCATTCTATAGGTACTAATATTATAAAGAGGTAAAGTTTATGAGTTTGTGACGTTGTGGGGGCAAAGAAAATACTTAACGAATTTTGGAAATTCTTTTACCAATAGAAAGCCACATTATTTGTGAATCTCATAAGATTTAACCAGAAAAATCAGTAGGTGGAAGAGCCCCGCTGAAGCTATTTTTGTTTTCAGCATGAATGGGTCGGCTCCTCCGGGGTAGTACCACCCCTCTCACAGATAACCGACGTGAAATAACAGTGTCTGCATTGTTGTGTTTCGTTCGGTCAGTGAGAGAGCCGGAGGCCCACGGCCCTTCCTCTTTCCTTCTTTCCCTTTCCTTCCCCTCCCCCTTCTGCCATATACAGGCTGACAACGCACTTGCGACGTCCCTGATGTCGCTAGTGTCTATGGACGGTGGTGATCACTTAACATCACGTGACCCACCAGATCGTTTGCCTCCTTTGATATAAAAAAAAAACACTTTTTTTGTGGTAGTGGAGTTAGCTTTGCGTTTTTTGGGACAAAAAGTATTCTAGATGTAATCTTGTAATATTAGTTATCACTGTGTCAAGTTTCGTCCAAATTGGTTCAGTACTTTCAGAGTGATACGTGTTCACAGGGACATACAGACAGACAGGCAGACAAAAATCGTAAAAAGATTATTTTTGGCTTCTATATCGTTAACATAGTCTACCCCGATTATAATTTTCAAAAATATTTAATGTACAGATTTAGCCTTGTTAAAATTTTATTATGGTATAGATATCCTGCAAGTGTATCTCTATTTGATATGACCTCGAACTAAATGTGAAATCAGCCGTATGAGAACAAAAATATAATTGACATCATCACAATATTACCAACATTTAGATAGCGGAATACATGTACCATGATAATGGATGGATCTATCAACTTAACAAAATGTAATTAGCGATTATATTTAATACAATTGCGTATTATGTATATCTGTTAATCTCTAACTCTGAATCCTCTACTTTTATTTATGTTTCTCTATAAATATACCTCAGTAAATACGTTTATATTTCGACTATCACGCGGTTTTCCTGTAGTCGTCATTATCTAAGTCATTTTGATTTATTTTATGCAAGTATGAGTTAATTTAAGATATCTCAAAGTATTACTGGCCATTTTTATAGTTTATGAATTAGGAAATAACGAATACTACGCTTGCACAAAAAGTTACTAAATTCTAGCCGTGCCCTCGATTCCAAATAGGATTTTATGCAGAAATTCAACAGAATTTTTTCAAACTATTTGTGTCATATATATGTCAAAAAATGTATGTAATTCTTATAATCATGTAAAAAATTTTTTGGATCATGTGTCAATGATAATATAACTAAAAAGCAGTAGATACGCCATAAGCGCTTTGACAGCGCCTTGTTAAAACTTAGCTAACTAGCCTATTTTTGAGAACTACCTCGTCAATCCGTCTATATCTAAGCAACATATAACTATTTCTTGGAGTTTTTGGCGGGATTTTAGTCTGTCATTTAGTGGATTTTATATTTTATTCATAATCTTGTGTTATTTGACTCTATATTTTGTAAAGGTGGTGTTATAAGTAATATAGTTAGTTTATTGTGCATAAATGAAGTGAATGGAAAATAATACATCAGAACATGAAATTCTGAGATGCAACAAAACTCCCTGGAAGGTTCTAACAAGGGATCCACCATTTTGTTAGAATAGTGATGCACACGACGCTTTATATTGAAATGAGCGTTCGACGCTTGAAATATTATTGAC
The DNA here is from genome assembly GCA_014332785.1 of Antheraea mylitta. Classification (NCBI taxonomy): domain Eukaryota; kingdom Metazoa; phylum Arthropoda; class Insecta; order Lepidoptera; family Saturniidae; genus Antheraea; species Antheraea mylitta. The sequence goes on along the minus strand of JACEII010000053.1, from coordinate 2,940,865 downwards.
TACGTGACAATGGCACTAATAATTTGAGGGATTGGTTGCCAAAATTAAAGCTAAAAAAAACTATTTCTTTTTTACCACCAGCATTGAGAATATGCCATGTTACTTCCACATTTTATTTGAAGCAGTGTCGTGTTACAATATTACTTTACGTATGTGTGCGTTACCGTTCCATTTATTTTGTCAAAATATAAATGTAGGTAATATATTTACAGCTTTTTACTTATAATATCAATGTCGTGTGTCAGCTTTTTTAAAGAAATATTTTAACAAATCAAGTACTGTAAGCCGTTTCCTTCATAAAAACGTACAATCAACAATAATTTCTCGAAACCTCGTATCGCTTGCCACCAGACGGCACGGCACCACGCATACCGTACAGCTGTTCACCTACGCAGAAATAAACATCATCAATCCTGGAACCAAACGTCTACTATAATCGATTGTTTTGAAACAACTGACTACTGACTTTCAAAGAAAAATGCTTTCCAACACTAATTTTCTTAATACCAGCCAACAAATCACAAATACGCCTTATTAACTTATACACAGAGACTAAAGTTGTATAGTTTTTAATATACGAACAGCATTACATAGTTTGTAATATCGGGTGAATGGAGTTTACGATAGGTCACGCCACATGCGTGAATCATTTGATAGTAGCAAAACATACCGTAAGTGTCGTGTAACCGATTCTTAAGTAGCGATTTGTTGATTGAAAACACGATTTAACACGTGGTGCGACGTCGTGTTACACACCGCTTCTGAAAATGCCTATAATGGCAAAAAACAATGCACTCATTTCTATACCGTAATGTGTCACACGTTCATCGACCTATTAATATGAGGTTAATCATAATTTTGTAAGTTAAAACGTAAACAATTTTTCATTATATTGAAATCCTTACTAATATGTGAACGATTGTGACGTCTGGAAATGACGCTCCTCTCTGTGCATTCATTAGTTATAGGCCTTTTCATCTCTAGCAGATGATTCAAGCAGCATTGTGGCGACACTTTCGTAGGTGGCTCAAGACCGATCTGAGAACGGATCGTTCGGCCGCAAATTCGGCAAGTTTTTACATCTGTGCCCCCAGGTGTACGGGGATAGAAGGCCTGCTCGTGACGCCTCATGCGTTTTTCTTTCAGCTGCCGAAACCAGGTCGTGTCATGTTTTGATTGGCTTTCGTGAATTAGGCGACACCATTTAGCACGGTCCATGGCAAGCTCCTCCCATTTGCTGCTTGGGATCTTAAACGCAGCATGTCACGTTTAGTGCAATCCTTATAACGAAGCATAGGGCGACCGACAGACCTCTTTGCATGTGCAACCTTTCCAAGTAGAATTTGCCTTGGCCAACGAGTTCGTTCCATTCGATGCACATGCCCTAACCAGCGCAGTCGTTTCTTTTTGAGAATAGTGGTTATGCTAGGAAGCTGTGCCTTGCTGAGAACGGTCTCGTTTATCACGTGGTCTTTCCACGTTCCACGGTCTTCCACGCATCCATTAAAAATGTTGTAACTAATTATGTTTTGTAAAAATATTTAACATGAACAGATAAACCAGATCGAGTTTCTCGCTGGTTCTTCTCGATGACTGGATTATTTTCCGAACCAGTGGTACCATTGACTTTCATAAGCGCCTTCTCAAGGCCTAAATTGAATAAAGAATATTTTGATATTTTTTAAATACTATAAATGTTTGATTAAAGGAGGCGTTATTTTACGGAAATCCATCATTAAATTTTTATAATGGACGTTTGTACTTCCGCCTAGAATTGATTGGCCACTACCATGTCTCACAGCAGAAAAAAAAGTTTATTTTATTTCCGCGAGGTGTACCTGAAAAGGATCAATCTGTAACTAGCAACAGAAAGAGAAAAATATTAGTAACTAAAACAACAAAACGAATAAAAAACGCATCCTTGGTACCACGCGGAAGTGCAAAGTAACTGCCATTATAATATAATATTTTCACGTCTTTATAACTCAACAGATTATCATGAAGTACTACTACCTTCTGTAGGTGGTAGAGCTCCGCTGAAGCTATTTTTGGTTTCAGCATGAATGGGTCGGCTCATCCGGGGTAGTACCACCCCTCTCACTGATAACCGACGTGAAATAACAGTGCTTGCATTGTTGTGTTTCGTTCGGTCAGTGAGAGAGCCGGAGACCCACGTCCCTTCCTCTTTCCTTCCCCTCCTTTCTCCTATATACAGGCTGCCAACGCACTTGCGACGTCCCTGATGTCGCTAGTGTCTATGGACGGTGGTGATCACTTAACATCACGTGACCCACCAGTTCGTTTGCTTTCTTTGATATAAAAAAAAACGTTGCTACGGGTACAGAAAAGGACTTAGGGTAACTTTTATAAAAAATGTATCTACTGTTCCCAAGGGATAGATCGATATACAAACTAGCCTCTGCACGTAACTTCATCCGTGTGGAATAGTTATTTTGGGTTAACACTATCACGCAGCCGAAGCTCTCAAGAGGGAATAAACCTTGATTTTGAAACATTCTCATTAGTGCTCCGCTCCTATTGGTCTTAGCGTGATGATATATATAACCTCCACTGATAAATGAGCTATATAACACTGAAAGATTCTTTTAATCGGACCATTAGTTCCTGAGATTACCTCCTACAACGACACAAACTCACAAACTTTACATTTTTATAATATTACTATAGATACCTATAATTCTAAAAACCCTTTACCAAATGATAGTCTTATCTATAAGCCCAAACTAGACAATGGTTATCTTATCCAAGCCTAATACCTGATTTCAGATTGGCTTCATTGAGGGTGGCGCGTAGTAACCTAACATTTGGAGGAAATTAAATTTTAAGAAAATTAAAGAGAAATAAATAAATTATCAATTATCTAAGTAAATAAGTCGACCTAAGTAAAAAAAAAATAGATGAAGCAGATATAAATCAAAACACATACTACCTACTCCGAATAGTTACATTGGAATCTTCAATAAATATACTTTATAAAATTGTTACTCCTCAAATTACGGTAGTACTTTTAATCTGACCTCAATATACAGTGATGAACAGGAATCTCTAATTTCATACATTGGTCAATATTACAGTTAAATCTATACTAATATATAAAGCTGAAGAGTTTGTTTGTTTGTTTGTTTGTTTGTTTGTTTGTTTGTTTGTTTGTTTGTTTGTTTGGTTGAACGCTATGATCTCAAGAACTACAGATCCGATTTAAAAGTTTCTTTTAGTGTTAGATAGCTCATTTATCGAGGATGGCTATAGGCTACATATCATCACGTTAAAACCAAAAGGAGCTGAGCACTAATGAAGAATGTCTCAAAATCGGGCTATTTTGGAAGCTTCCGCTGCGTGTTAATGTCAGTATTATATGCGTTGCCATGGTAACGCGATAACATTCTATCAAAACTATTTTCATGGTTTATTTTGTATTCCTATTCAAAAAGTGTATTCTACGTTAGTTTTCTTTTCGATTTTTAATTATACGTGTTACGTTTAAATAGCAAACATTTCGTAAGTTTATTTTGTGTTGTTATTCAGAAAGTTTAGGAGTAATAATATTCGTCCAATAAGACAGTCGAAGGAATTAATCCATACAGCCAATTCTGAAGTTGTTAATTTAGGTAATTGTTATGTATTCTTTAGCCAGTTTTCTTTTATGTCTAAGTTAATGAAAAGGTATAAGCGCGTAATCCTCTATATAATATTTCGTAAATTTTTATCTTCTTAATTTTCTAAACCAATTCATTTCACTTACGCACAATAAACAAACATTAAATTACATAAAACGCCGCCAATTTAACATAACATAAAGTCAAGTAACACAAAATTATGAATAAAATATAAAATCCACTGCATGACAGAATGAAATTCCGCCAAAAACTCCTCAAAAAGTTTATTGTACGTTAGTTTTGTTTCCAATTTTTGATTTGTGATATATTATGTATTATAAAAATAAAGTGTGTGTGTATGTAATATTAAAATAAATACTTTTTGGTGAATACATACAAAGATCTGTGGTGCTACAAAAATCAACATTTTTTTTTATTCTGTCGATATGTCTGTTTGTTTATTTGTTCAGAGTAATCTCTAAAACAGCTGCGCCTATTTGAACGTTTTTTTTTCTTAGAAATGATTACGCTATTGACCTAGCAAGGTCTTATCAGCTTCACCGGACTACAAGTAATATTTGAACGGGAATTTTACGGGCAAATAAGTAACTAATTAGCTATTTTATTTTAAGCTAGCGGGTTCAGCAGACATTGCCTGCCCTTATAATAAGACAAACTATACCTAAACCTTGCCCTAGAATCATTTTATATATTAATGAAAACGACATGAAGATGCGCTTTATAGTTTTTGATCTTATCGCGAACAGACATATAGATAGACGTGGAACAGGACTTTGTTTTACACTACGTAGTGATGAACTGTTATCCGTTATTGTAGATGATGTGCGTGTCATACTTACAAATATGTTTGAAAGAGTATTATTGTTATTTACACATCTAATAACAATTTTTAATATTTTTTTAATAAATTCAAAAAACGCGTGCGGAGCCGCGGGTAACAGCTAGTTAGGTAATAAAACTAATTTAGGTAAGAATTAAGTAAGCAATAGATATAGAACAGTTAACTATAATTTTAAGAGAGAACTAGATTTTACAATTTATTTTTATTGCCTAACGCAACGGATTTTTCTTCACATATTAACGTGCATTATTATCATAAAAACTAGCTTTTACCCGTGACTACGCTCGCTTGACAATTAACAAAAAAATGTTCAGTATCACTGTTCCTATTTTTTTGTTTACTTATTATATTTTCTAAAAATCTTTCTTTTTTCTAAAATAAAAGTAGCCAATAATGTTACTCTTTATAACATCAGGCATCTAGCTCAGGTATCAGCTAATGAGAGACGAGTCAAAATCAACCCAACTGTTTCGGAAATTAGTGGGAACAGACAAATAAACATTTAAAAAATTAGCTTTTGTTATCGCATTTACTTTCACGTCCATTTAACAGAAAGCTTTTATTTTTATATTACAGACAGATAATTCAGTTTAAATAATTTGTATAGATACATATTATCTCTTTATAAGAATTATTTTCCGTAACTACTGATTCGATAAAAAAAAAATGATTTTACTAATAAAAGACTACAACATTCCTAGATGATATAAGTTATAGTTTATTTTTATTAACAGGGTCGTCTTTACTAGTAGTTACTAGAGATGCAAGGAAGCACCAGGACCCACACAACTACAATAACATCGACATGGAAATGAAATTTTAAATTTAAATATTATTTATATATAAATATTTTAAATTTTAAATAATAAATTAAAAATTAAGAATTTAGGTTACAATAAGTGTATAATTAACATTTTTACTAACCCAAAATCTCAAACAATGTTGTTATAAATGTAATACGAGGGCGGTCTGAAAAGTTTCCGACCTCAACTTGAAAATGGCAACACTCGTCAATAAAAGTCAGGGAATATAGTTGTGCATCTTTTGACAGTAACACACCAAAGTTTCAGCCATTTTGGACGCGCAGTTTTTATTTGACAGTCCTTTGAGTGAGCCGAAGTGAGTATTTTTGTGAAAATGGAAAAAATCGAGTATCGAGCAGTCATAAAATATTTGTTTTTGAAAGGGAATACGCCTACGCAAATCAAAGATGAGTTAAACTCTGTATACGGGGCCTCTTCACCTTCATTTACCACAGTGAAATTTTGGGCAGCTGAATTTAAACGTGGCCGTAAGAGCTTGGTAGATGATGAACGTCCAGGACGTCCAAAAATTGTAACGACTGACGATAACATCGATAAAATTCACCAAATGGTGTTAGATGACCGCCGAATTAAAGTGAGAGAGATAGCAGAGGCAATGAAGATGTCCAAAGAACGTGTTTGTCACATATTAAATCAAGATTTAGGTATGAGAAAGCTGTCCGCGCGTTGGGTGCCGCGTTTGCTAACTTTAGACCAAAAACGTGTTCGAATGAACATTTCCAATGCTCTGTTGGCACAGTTTAGGCGCAATAAATCCGAGTTTTGGCGCCGATTAATTACTGTAGATGAAACTTGGATACATCACTATACGCCTGAAACAAAAACACAGTCGAAACAGTGGACTGCAAAGGGGGAACCGGCTCCAAAAAAAGCAAAATCTGTTTTTTCGGCTGGGAAAGTGATGGCGACTGTTTTTTGGGATAGTCATGGAGTTATCCTAATTGATTATCTTCAAAAAGGGAAAACCATTACAGGAGCATACTACGCATCATTACTTGACAAGCTGAAGGCAGAAATTGCGGATAAACGGCCACATTTGCAAAAAAAGAAAATCCTGTTTCACCAAGACAACGCCCCGTCTCACACCTCAACAGTTGCCATGGCGAAAATCCACGAATTACGGTTCGAACTGCTTGACCATCCCCCTTATTCACCAGATCTAGCCCCAAGCGACTTCTTTCTGTTCCCTCAGCTAAAAACTGCACTCGGAGGACAAAGATTTTTGTCAAATGAGGAGGTAATCACCTTCGTGAACAACCATTTTGCAGAGAAGAACGCCGAGTACTATTTGGACGGATTAAAGAGATGGGAGCATCGCTGGGAGAAGTGTATAGAGTCACAAGGAGACTATGTTGAAAAATAAAAATAAATTTTATGATAAAAATTCTTGTGTCTATGTTAGGTCGGAAACTTTTCAGACCACCTTCGTATATCCAGTAGGTATTATATGAGTGACGCAACTGTGACGGCAGAACTCTACCGTTTTGTTTATATAAAAGATAAATTTACAAGAATGAATATAATTCATTTACTTAAGTAAATATTAGTTTAAGAAAAAAACAGGTGCAGTAAAATTATGCAGTTAAACATTTAAATAAAACAAAAATACACCGATCAATACATAACCTAAAAAACTCGGGATTTTGATAAAAACCAATCAAGCGTGATGGAAATAAATATGAAACGTTAAAAATATTTCACCTAATTTCTTTTTCTTTTTGTAGTTTATATGTTTTCGCTTAATATTATAATGTATGCTATAACGGATTCAAAAACGCTTCTTTCGATTTTTGCAATTTAGAACTTTTTATTACTTTACTAATTAAATAGAACGATGTAAACATTTCCACTTTTTTCCCCTTATCGAACTGAAAAACTCTCAATTTTCCGATAATAAATATATGGAAGAGTTGTTGAGGCGTGTATGCTTGGTACACATATACGGTTCAACAACTCATACATATATGAATAGTTAGCTAGGCGAGCTAAGATAGGTCGCGATTTTGCATGCAACAAGCAACAGCCAAGCCGAGGTGTGCCATGCACCCTTGAGCTGGTTGCCATAATAAAATCGGCTGAGTGCCTTAAGCGCTCACCTTAGTAGTCCGGTGAAGCTGTTAAAACCTTGATGGGTCAATAGCGTAGTCATTTCGAGAAAAACAAATCCACTTTTTGCCACTCTACGAGCGACGTAAAATAACCGATTTAATTTATTTAAGTAATGTAGCCAATAGAATTCTAGACTGTCCAGAATTATTATCTAGAATCCAGTTATGTGTAAAGAAAACCGAAGCTATTACATGCACCATTTGATAGGCGAATTATCACCATAATGCTGTAAGTTTGCCTAAATAAATAAAATAATGCTATAATAATGTTTATTCAAGATAAACCTTTACCTCAACGATAAAAAAATGCCAAATTAGTCACAGTTTCATTAAACAAATGTTATATTAATTTATAGATAATTAAATTTATCGATACCTCATTACCTAATTAAAAAGGCAACCACACATGCCTATTAGAATCTTCTTTTTACTACGCACAAGCATACTTCAAATTTTATACCATACATTTCATATTTATACAAACAAAAAATAATTATACGAGATGAATATACAGTACAGTCTAAATAATTTAAGACGCAATACAGACATGTCTATGACACGTTTTTTATATTTTTAGAACTACTTTCACAAACGAAATATAAGTATGCCAATAACGGTCCTTTGCGACTCACCTACTTCTGTCAGGACGAGACTTCGACCAGTTGAATGACCTCCGGAATCCGTTAAACATTCTTAAAAAAAACTCTTTTACCGATATTACCCGGTTATTATTTGGTTTGTACAATGAATACAACAAACATTAAATTCAATATCTATTGTCATTAAGGTCAAGGTGTTTGAATTTGAACGAAGTCGTGAAAGTTACAGGTTTTAATCCAATACTATCAATTTGTGTTATGATTATTTATAATCAGTGGTTATCGATGCAGCTGCCGCAACACCTAAGAAGTAAACTAAGTCAGTCGTGTTTTGAAAGAGTCCCTAACGCTAGGCTATAGTTTTTTTTTTCTTCTATTCTGCAGACTCTTGATCCGCACCTTTTTTTGTTTTCGTTTGATTTGTTGTGTATGTCAAAAATCGTTTCTGTGAGCAACTATTGGGTGTTTTTTTTTTAATTTTTCATTTTTAATATTTCATTTAACCATTAACTATTTTAAGACGATTTTTAATGACGTTTTGCCTTTATGGCGGTTGCATTTTGATCCTTTGTGGCTATAGTTTGTCCACGATGTTTTTCTTTTACTGAAAGCTCTAGCACGCAAGCAAGTATTCGAACCTAAGACGATTGACGCAGAGTCCAAGCACGCTAACCATCATCATCAGGATGAACATATTACTTAATAGGTATACTTAATAGGTACATTATTTATCAATCTGAGATTATGGCAGGAATGTGGATACTCATAAAACGTCATATAAATAACTATTTAAGTGCTAAATACAAATAAAAAACGTATAATTTATGTTACAAAAATAAATATTAGATATTATACGAATTATTATTACGAAATATATAATAGATCTATGAAATACAAGTAAAAAAAAAAAAACAAATAAAAGATCACATTTGATTTTTACTTCAATAAATTTAAATAAACCAGAATATCACAATAGGACTAAGATTTAAAAAAGGTACATTGAACCTGTCTGACTCATTACGAAGATCACGAAACAATAAAATTCGCAATCTAAAGTTTCTCGGAGATATTTCACAATAATAATTCTTTTTACAACTTCCTACTGTATAATTTGAATGGAATGTGATGATTTCTCTATTTTATGAGTTGTATACGTGCTAAGACACACAACATACCAAAACAGACTGAATTTAAGGTACAAGTATATCTTATATACCTATAATTTAAAGTGTCCATAACATACAATTTTTTATTTTAGCTATGAAAATGCACTTCGAGTTCAAATTTACAAAAATAAACCATAACAGAGTACAGTTTGCCGAAGTTTTTTTTTTGGTCAGTTATTTTTTTTAACAAGAAGCCTTCGCGAACAACTTATTTCCATAGCGATAAGCAACTCCAAAAGTTTATTTGATGGCAATGCATTCTTGCATATCATAGTTACGTGAAGAAGTTATTTGTCTAACTATAATATACTTGAGAAATTAATACTACTGGAAAAAGAAAATTTCGACTTAGTTCTTTAACGGAATAAGATAAAATGATGGCACTATACATGTTAGTAGTAATCCAAAAATAATGTCGACCTCTGAAGAAATCTATAATCTATCGGCAGTCGCTATCATGCTTGCTTTCAAGCCTCTTGGTAACTTGATATACACAGGCCGCTCAAAAAAGGTGATTAAAGTAAAAATTAAATTTAAAAAATCTTTATAATATATGAGAGTAATTTAATTCAAATATAATTAAAATCTGTACAAATAAAATAAGAGAGGTGTACCGTTTTGCGCGCGTCACGCAAAAACTACACGATATGAATATCTATCATATCGTGTCTATCTATATCTATACTAATATTATAAAGAGGTAAAGTTTGTGACCTTGTGACGTTGTAGGGGTTAATCTCAAGAACTACTCGTCCGATTTGAAAAATTATTCGAATGTTATATCGCTTGTTTGTCGAGAATGGTTATAGATTATATATGATCACGCTAAAATCAATAGGAGCGGAGACCCAATGAAGAATGTTTAAAAATCGGGGTTTTTTTCTTTTGAGAACTTCCGTTGCGTGTTAACGTTAGCCCAAAGTATCTATTCCACGCGAACGAAGTCGCGGGCAGACGCTAGTCTATCATATATATCATCATATTTACCCACATCTAAAAAAAAACCATGAAGGTTTCATTTCAACGATTAAACAATGTTTAAAAAGACATTTTGTTAGCAAAGTATATTTTTGCGTACATTTTTTTTCTGCAGTAAATAAAATAATAATCTTAAAAAAGGAGACGGGGTCACTTATAAGTCTTTATAGCAACTAAAAGTGTCACGATTGCTATATAATATTCTTATGAGGTTATTAAGTTGAACGTAAGAAATAATTTGTCGTTTGTCTCTTTGTTTATCACGAGTCGGCCTCCAAAATTACCAATGCGAATCTAAACGTGTTCCATATGACCGAGATGATATTTAAAAACGCTGATGTCATATTTGCCATATTGTTTTGAGAGTTGAACAAAGAGCATACCAATACAACTAGGCCTCAATCTAGGCCATGAACCCTAATGTTTTATTCACCGCTGAGTAGACATCACCATAATCGGGATCATGAACAATCTGTAAAAGTCCAAACGTGTCACATTGTTGTCATTCATTAGTGTGTTATGTCATCTATCGGCTATAACTTTGTTTAGGTGTGAGGAAAGATATATATCACTATATACAGGTAGTTAATAATGGTCTAGGGACTAGTCATGATGTGTTAATACGTTCAGTTGTAATATTTATATACATTCATACATGTATTTGATTGATAAAGCCGTTACTTTTGTAGGTGGTCAGCTCGCCCGGGGTAGTATCACCCTCTCACAGAAAACCGACGTGAAGTAACAGTGCTTACATTGTTACGTTTCGTTCGGTCAGTGAGAGCGCCGGATACCCTCCTCGCCTTCCCTCGCCCCTCCCTACTCCTCTCCCCTGACCCTTTCCTCTAAACAACGGCTGGCAACGCACTTGCGACTCCACTGGTGTTGCAAGTGTCTATGGACGGCGGTGATCACTTAATCAGATTACCCGTCTTTTCGTTTGCCTCTTATGACATAAAAAAAACTTTGCGAAAATCTATGATTAAAGTAATAAAAGTAAGGAGAGACGCTACATCGCACTTCCGCTTGGAATTATTTTGTCGATGTTACATCTTACAGCAAAAGAAAACGGGAACGTTGAGTTAAACCGCCAACTAACGACGCCTTCTAATAACATTTAGTTGTTTCAAAACTCTCGGAGGGAATTTCCATGGTTTTTAAATTTTTATCGTTTATCCTAATTCACGTAAGAACTACTGGATTTTGAAGAAATCTGTTATAATTATATATAAAAATATAAACGAAGTCGCGAACGTTTGCCAGTACTTTACAAATAACGGCCAGGGCCGCATTTGGGGGTTGAGAGTGGAAGGGTTTACTTTTTTTCCCTTATAGAACTGAAAAAACTCCAAATTTTCCGATAATAAATATATGGAGGAGTTGTTGAGGCGTGTATACTTAGTACACATATACGTTTCAACAACTCGTACATATATGAATAGTTAGCTAATATAGGTCGCGATTTTGCATGCAACAGGCAACAGCCAAGCCTAGGTGTGCCGTGCACCCTTGAGCTAGTTGCCAAAAATAAAATCGGCTGAGTGCCTTAAGCGCTCGCCTTAGTAGTCCGGTGAAGATGTTAAGACCTTGCTAGGTCAATCATAGTCAGTTCGAGAAAAAACCATTTGGGGGACGGCAATAGGAGGTTTATCTTCACGACTTCCAAAATATGCATTTTAAGATTTGTCTCTAGCAATACTATTTGTTTTGTATTGGATTACATATTCAGAACCCTTTTTTAAAACACGTCAAAGTATAATATATAATTAATTTTCTAAATTACTTGTAATATCGGAAGCCTTCAAACCAGCGCCTGTTGTCTTTATGTACAGTTAGCTAGGATGGATTAGATGAAGTTCAATTATTTTTTATATTCTATATACTTCCTATACCAATAATAATGGTAATATTATAATCTATACTAATATTATAAAGAAGTAAAGTTTGTGAATTTGTGACGTTGTAGGGGATAATCTCAGGAACTATTTGTTCAATATAAAAAACTCTTTCTGTGTTATATGGTTCATTTATAGATGAAGGTTATAGGTTATATATCTTCACGCTAACCCCAATAGGAGCGGAGCACTAACGAAGAATGTTTGAAAATCTTTTTTTTTCTCTTGAGAGCTTCCACTGCGTGTTAGCCCATCGTAACTATTCCAGACGGCCGAAGTCGCTGGCAGAGGCTAGTAGTCTATATAAATAAAAATCTATTAGTGCATGTATGTACACGCATCAATTTAGAACCGCTGCACCTATTTATTCTTAAGCACTAAGTGTTTTTTGTGCTTGAATTGTCAGGACAAGGTTTGTTAAAAAGAAAATTTTGAAAATCGTACGTAAAAGAGAAAATTTTAAAAGTTAACTAAAAAAAAATATTGAATGAATTGACAGACTAACGTTCAATAGCCACTTTATTTAATTACATTGTCGAAATTTTAAGAAAACATTTAGTGTCATTTTCTTCGTTAGTACCTTCACGCATATGTAGCCGGGGCGGGGAGCTAGTAAGTAATAGGAAGAATGCTTTAAAATGTGAATATTTTCACCGAAACCTATATAATGTGTCATTAAATCTATCTACATACGTAGTACCAAGGATCCCCTTTAGTGGAATCAATTACATATGCGTAGAACCTTCGCAGAAGTCGAGCAATTACCAACAGAGTACGGCTTCTGAAAACTCGGTGCGAATGTAACAGGATATTAAAGAATGCAGGAAGTAATATAACTCATGGAATGTTTCGTCCCACAGTTAAGTTCTAAGCTTACTTCATCCATACATATATGTTATCTAAGTTTCGCGAATCATTAAATACCAAGTTTCAAGAATTCGGTATCTTAATTCTATCCTTCCAATAAATTCTTGATAGTTTAATATATGTCCACAAAAACTTTGAAATGCTGTATTTTGTAAAAGACCTGCATCATCTAAATACTCATGTTTCAGACTCAGTAAAACCAGTACCAGTTTTTTTTAGATAGTGATGTTAGATTTTATAATAAAGTTCTAAAGCATTTCTCGATTTGTCGGACCGTAAATTTAAGCGCCATGTCAAGCGGCTTTTAATTTCAAAATACTGTTATAGAGTGGACCAAGGAACGATGATAATATGTGGAACTGACTCCTCTCTGTATGTCGACCAAAAATAGTTGTAAGTAGTTATATGTTTAATACACGTTTGTTAAAAATATAAAACCGATCAAGGTTCATGCCGGATCCTCTCGATGAATGGATTGTTTTCCTAACCGGTGGTAATTTTGGCGTTCATGACCGCCTTCTTAGGGCCTAATTGAATAAAGTTTCCTAAGTTTTATATGAAAAACAGGGCTCGAATAGTAATTATGTCTTTAAGATGTGTGAATGAACAACTAAGTGACATAGATAGAAAATAGAAGTCTGGTGTCGTAGTGTAGTAATTAGTAATCGCTACTCTCGGTGAAGAAAAACATCGCGATGAAATCAAGCCATGCTTCAAGCTGAAGATCTGTTGTCAAATACCTGTTGACACCTAAGAGCCCATACCCAGTAGGTTCAGCATGTTTCTCATTTTAGACTAGATTTTCATGTAACATTAAATGAAATTATAACTATAATATACTAAAATCTATACAATATAAAAAAATCGTTGTTGTAGAGCATTTTTAAATATTCACCTGGGTAGGTATAACTTTTTTTTATATTATAGGAGGCAACCGAACACAGTCACTGGATGTTAAATGATCACCACCGTCCATAGACGCTTGCAACACCAGAGGACTCGCAAGTGCGTTGCCAGCTTGTGTTAGGAGAGGGGGGAGGAGAAAGGGAAGAGGAGACGGGGAAGGTGAGGAGAGGAAGGCTTCCGACGCTGTCACTGACCGAGCGAAACGCAACAACGCAAGCACTATTACTTCACGTCACTTTTGTGTCAGAGGGTGGTACTACCTCGGACGAGGCGATCCATTCATGCTGAAGCTAATAATATGCTAATGCTAGACCATCAATTATATCACCGAGCAATTATAAGTATGTTCAGAATGCTATTAAAAGCCAGTACTTCAGACAAAGTTTGTAGTTAATTAGTGAGTTTATAATTAATTAGTGTATAGTCAGTTATTTCAACACTCTACATCGTCACTTTTCGGTCTTTCAAATATTATACAAGCTTAAAAGTGGAGTGGAGGAGTCTGCGTTTTGCTTATTTTTAGTGACCTTTAGTGTACGGGTCTTAATAGCCATTATATCAGCAGTATTTAGTATAAAAACTTAAAAAAAACTGGCAAGAGATATAAGCATAGTAGGGGAGGGTAAGAATTCGACTTACTTTTTGTGATAAGGGACAGGAAAGGTGTAATAAATGATTTATTCTTTCATGCAGAGACAACTCTTTAACACCACACAAGACTGGATAAACGCAAATCATAAAAGAATATTATGCAATTATGTGAAGTAATCAATCATTTCTTTCATTTCATTCGTTGACTATCTGTAACATACCTCAAAAAGACAATGCTAATACAATGCTAATCCAGGTAAAACAGATGACTACCCGTGACCATTAAATGGTATACCTGTGAGTATATAGGGATTTTAAATTAAATCGTTTAAGGCTATGAGATTGTGTTATACCCTACTCTTTTTACGAATGGTACTTGAAGCTTAAGAAGAAAAATCTTTGTCATATAAAGCAACTTGCAAACAATCGATTGCTGTCTACTATGATAACTATTCTTAAGCTTTGGGCATATTATACGGTCATATATTTACTGGCAGTTTATAGGGGTGTGCGAATAATTCGAACTTACAAATTATTCGTTCCGTATCGAATATTAATATTAGATTCGAAACTCGAATTGAATAATTCAAATTTTCGAAGCTTCCCGAATAATTCGAAACGTTACGAATAATTCGAAAAATTTCGAATTATTCGAAACCCCAATCGAATAATTCTAAAATTTGAATTATTTGGAAGTTCTCGAATAATTTAAAAATTTCGAATTATTCGAAAAATTCGATTTCTTTAGGAATCGAATATTAAAATTCAATTCGATTCGATTGGAACGATATTCGCACACCCCTAGCAGTTTATTTCCTATTAAGCGAACAATAAGTAATAAATTGATTTATTTGACCTCACATTTAGATTCTTAAAACTATACAATATGGTTTATGAACTAAAAAGAAAAAGTATACATTTTATAGAACAGTAAAATTACAGTGAAAATTAATGTGAGGTCTAGAGTTTAAATTGGCATACAGTATATATACCATACAAAAATTATAGACAGCTGCCGTTATGCACGAATTACGCAATGATTACTGAATAGATCTCGTACAACTTTTTTATTTTAGTTCTGAGATACGTAGCCCTTACCTAAAGAAAACGATAGCCTAATTTGGTATAAAGTTTTAAGCAACTACGATTTTCATAAACAGTAGGCGTGGTTCAAATTGCACCAGTAGTTCCTGAGATTAGTGCGTTCAAGCAAAGAAACTCTTCAGCTATATAACCTTTTTTATATATAACCTTTTTTATACATAAATTTCTTCTTTACGTGTGTATGTCACCGAACTAAACGGCTGGACCGATAAATGAATGAAATCTTTTGTGAGTGTTCAGATGGATCCGAAAATGATTTAGATTCACAATTGGACCCGGTAGGTGTCACTGAGGTTGACTTTTAGGTTGACGACGTCCATGAGGCTAACTAATATTAGTATAGATATAGATCATAAATCTGGCGAAATCGCGCGTATCAGATAGAACCTAATAACAGTACAATATGAATAATACATTCCACAAAACTGTCCTTATTCTATTGCCTGACAAGACAGTTTACGAATTATCCATAGTAGAAACGTGTGAATCACTCAAGTCATAGTGATTCATTGAGAGCTCCAATTTCTACATTGAACGGTTACATTCGTTTGTTATTTCTCGGTATTTAAAGAAAAAGATACAAAACATTTGAACATGTTCTAATTAAAAACACGGCCTACAATGTAAAACACATTCCTATCGATCACGTACACATAAATGCGACGTAAATTCTCAAGTTAAGAGTAGAATAAACATTATCTAAAAAACTTCCTTGCCTTGCCTGCTTTAAGAAGCTACATAGCTTAATAATAATTACAAGTGATCGAGATTCGACTGTAAATCATTATCGAATTAAATTTGAACGTTTAAAGAGGTTCTTCTATGTAATATTTTTTGTAATTTTGTAATTATTTTTTTCAACAAATTACACACATAAATATATAATGAAATTCTGTAATTTGAGTGGGATTAAGAATATGAGTTGGTCGTTTGCTCGAAGCAATTAATAATATATACCAATTTAATAATTTGTGTGAACAAAGGATATACCTATAGAATCGCATTCTGGTCGATCATAATCACTAGCTTCGGTATATCTGTAATAATAATTAATTTCGAGTAATTTAAGTATCTCATAAAATGATTAAATTAGAAAACAAATTCCTATTAAAGTATTTCAAGCAGTTCAAATATTTGCGTGTATGTACATACTTATTTGCATATCTGAAAGCATATGTTTAGAGGCATGTACGGAAATAGCGCACCCTGTACACAGGGACGGATTGATAATAGACTAAAATATAAAAATTTAAAAATAGATATTTACGTATATTTATACACTTAGAAAACAATAACGCACTCATAAGATAATTAAACCCTAACTAATAATAATAAATGTGTGTATTAGTTTGTAACAGTTTCATACCATAACTATGACATAGATGTTGTCTTGTATTGATAATAAAGAGATCCTAAAAGTCAACCGCAACGCCACCGGTCTAATTGTGAATCTAAACCATTCTTGAATCCTCCTGAACACAAAAAAAAATCATCGAAATCGCTGAAGATAAAGATGTATATAAAATAAAAATGTTTCCGAGGCACAGGTCTAAAATATATTAACATGAAAGAAGCCACGGGCAAAAACTAGTTTTTACAAAAATTAGAAAAAAGTAAAGTGTTTGGTTTTGACTTAGCGTGTACTATTTTCATAAAAAACCTTTGTTCGTTCACAAATTCCCTGGCATATCCGAATTCCTTTTACCTGATCGGCAGGCAGAAAGGATACAGAAAATTTTTAAAGGTGGCAATCAACCTACCATTGTATAATCTTGTCTTCAGTTCTGAGAATACGTTTCGCTCGCTTCGTTATTCGGGCACTAACATTTTGGGTTAATCCTACAAAGTCTCTGACCTTAAGATAATAAATGTGTAAATATGAACATAATTGGCTATTTTTGACAAAAACCACTTTGGTTATATATACGGAAGTAAGATATCAAGTTAAGTAAAAAGAAATAGAAAGGAGTCCGAATAAAAAAAATACTGACACTGGCTAAAATTTCTACAACAAAAACACCAATAGAAGAAGTCAGATAATTTCGGTATTTAACCAGTTGGTTTGTGAGAAATCTTTTAAAATAAGCCTAAAACCCGTTCGCAGCATCACCTACCTGGTTCAATTAAAATAAAAAGTAATCTACATGTATTGCCGATAAATGTTTTCCCAGTATTGGCGATAAATGATTTTTTGCCTATTTCAATTACATTCCTTGTGATTAACTATTGAAAATATATATTTGCCAAAATAAACATTATCTATAGCACTAATAGCGTAGTAGGGTCGAGAAATAAAAAGTTTATTAACATAAAATACATATTTAGAACTTCTACAGAATTCTACAGAAACTTCGTGTAATCTATCATTATTTCATTCGTTATAACAAAAATGTACTTTTTATTTAATTATTCAATAAAGGAATACTTAAAAAAAACATATATTAGCAGTTAGTTTCGATATTCTTTGAAAGTCTCGTGAGACTCAACTAATTACAATTTATAGATGCTTTTATGCTTTGACATTAATTTTTAATTTACTTGCATTCTTCTCAAAAAAGAAAACTATGTTGGTAATTAACGATATCTGAAATTACCTTACACCCGTCCCTGTATCCATCTATAACTGTGTTCAGACTCCTAAGAATCCAGGGTAGCCACGAGGCAATTCGAGCAGCTGTCGCACATGTGCACTGGTATTCAATCTATGTTATACAATACTTTAGTTAAAATAGTATTTGTTACTAATCATCAAAATATTTTATCCGTAAAACTCATAATTTATTATTATAATATAAAACTAATCATACCATATTCAAAAATAAACTTACAATAATTTGTAAATATTTTAGTATAATATCTATTTATAATATAGTTTTTAATAAGTAATTACTTAAGTATGTATGTTGTCCACATTTGCCTCAACACATGTATAAAATATACATTAATATTTAGATACAGTGTAAACTCTTTATAACGTAGAAATTAGTTAAATTTGAGTGGCTTTCGACAAAACCATTTATTTGTTCTCATCCTGGCGTTATACCAAACCAATATATTTGGTTATAACCATTATATTTAAAAAAAATCGCTTACGGATACGATTTTTACGTATACAAAATACTACATGTAAACAAAAAAAGGTGCGGACCAAGAGTCTGCAGAATAACATAACTATAATAAAAATAAAATAAAAAAAAAAAACAATATAATTGGTTATTAATCGACTTCGAAAATGGAGAAGGTTATTACTATGTTCGGTTGTATGTATTTTTTTTAATGTATGTTAATCGATATCTCCGTCAATTGCAAACCGATTTTAATGATTCTTTTTTATTTGAATTGGCTATACACAGAGGTGGTCCCATATAAATTTGAACAAATTATTCAACCTCTAAGGGGGGAAAATAACGTTTATATGATTTTCACTCACTTCATGTCTACGTATTTTCATCTATTTGGAACCGATTTCAATAATTTTATTTGAATTACCGATACTTGGGTATCGTGTTCTTCAAATAAAAAAAATTTCCAACCATAAGGGGTGAAAATAAAGGGATAAATAAATGAACTTCCCATAAGTAAATTTTAATTAAATTTTGGCACATCCTGTCGCAGTAATGAGAATTTCAAATAATCAATCCTGATTTGATCACGTAAATAGAGAAATTGGAATGGAAATATGTGAACAATACATATATAAACAATAAATATGAATATTTGCGCTACTTAGAAATATATTGGAAGTCGGTGCCAACCGAAATATCAAATTTGTTCCAGGTAGAAAAGTATATTACATTATACAAATATACATCACGAGACGCGAAATTGGACCTAAACTTTGTACCTATGTAGACTGTATGATTTTCGGTTGGCATCGATTTCCAATATATCTCTAGGTAGCACAAATATTCATATTTTATTTAATTTGGTTAATTTAATAATATATTTATTTTTTACTTTTACGTGCTTTATAAATTTTTGATATTGAAGTCGGTTCAATTTTTTTTTTTGGATTTTTTTAAATTAATTGTTACGTCATAAATTATTATAATAATCATGTTCACATATACTTTATATTGTCACGATTGGTATTGACTGTTGTCACAATACCTAATTATAAGGAAATAATATAACCACAAAGGGACTTTTAGCAAGTAATGACATTAATTTTGGAAAGTACCCAATTGTGTATAGTATCCTAATGAGTTTTAAAATATATTAAAGTAATGTTCCATATTTTTAAGGAAGAGGTGCCATTGATTACATTTTTTTAAACGTCACTATAAAGTACATGCGATATAAAATAGACACAAGTAATTTCTAATATTCTATATGATACATTCATTGTTCGTTTAACTACGCTGTATCAAAGTTTAAATTATAATTTTAACATTTTTAAACAAAGTAAAACTGTATTCAAAATAAAATTTCGTTTTTAATGTTTTCTGTTTGGTTATTTGTAGATGTCGTCGCATTACTATTTGTTAATTTTATGTAACGAGGTAAATATCATTATCTTTTTTAGTACACACATACTTAGTATGATATTCATTATTATAATATTTTACGAAGTATTTGCTGAATTGGCTAGTGGAATAAAGTTCCAGTATACATAGAACGCATAAAGCTAACACTGTACCATTTGAACGACATCCATCGTGCAGTGTTGAAGAACCCTTAAACGTGCTAATCTTGGCATTACAAATTGCGAGCCATTCCGCATTCGCTCGTTGGCCTTAGCGTTCAGTTTGAATTTGGCGCGCAGTCGGTAGTGGTCAAGTAACGCGTGCCGCTCGGCGAATATCTTCCGAGCGTATTTAAAAAAAAAAGTTGGCTTGTTTTGTTTACTTTTTACTTATTTGCAGTGTTTTGAAAGGGAACTATAAATGTGTGCTAAATATTCTATACAATTTAGAATGGAATTATAACTGGAATCAAGTTGACAATAATTACATGGGTACGTACAGCTTAAAATATGTCAACAATTTATCAATTCTCGGTTATCGCATGCGGTCAACGCAAACTTAAAGCTTGTATCCTTTGTTTAGGATTGATGACGCCCTCGCTGATGATCGCGTGAACCGTAGTAATACATCGTACTATAACTGTATACAACAACAATAATATTTACTATGGACGGCGAAAGAAAAATACACATGAGTGAAGGGATCCCTTTAAATTCATCAGGTTCTGCAAATATATTTGTAAACACCGGTAACAATAAAAATAAGGACGCAAAAGTTAATTCACAAGATGGTACGGTCATACATCTGAAAACAGGTGACTTTTTTAAAATAGTTTTTCGTAGATATGTCAAAAAAGGTTGGTATAAACGTGTTATTTTTTGATTACAGAAAAGCCAGCAGACCTTGGTTTGCACATAAACACGACGTTTTCAATAGCGTCTTCCAAGAAAATAAAGCTTTTGTTCATTCTCAACTTTTTATTGAGTGTTATGTGTATATTGTTGAGTGGTTTTATTGCATTTTATTACTGGAATGAGTTGATTTTGATGAGAAGACAGCTGGAATTACTGAAAGACAATTTTTCAATTCAGAACTTAGGACAAGATAGAGTTATGTCTAGTGCACTAGTCGCCCCTAGTCCTAGGTCAGTAGAAACCAGAGAGCCCAGGATGAGCAAGGGTTCCCAAGACGTTGACACACAGAATGCGAGGAGATACTTTGTCGAAGACCTTGGTGAAGATATGTTGTTAGTTGACTCAAAGAAAAAAAATGCAAGTAAAGATAATACAACAGTCTATGATCTTTCATTTGTACAAAGAGGTTGGTATAAATAATTATAAAAAGGTATATTTACTGGATTTAATTTGTTGTAATTCAAAAATATCTTATGTATTTTTCAGAATTGCTCATAGCCCAATTTAATGGTGGTATGCGAGAAATTAATTTGGGGAAAGAAGGTGAGTTATTATTATGATTTTTTTATGCTTTTTACTTTACTATTTATTAAGATTAAATTTAAAATAGTAAATTAATACATGGTACTAAAAATATATGGTTTTAAGTGCTCAGTAAAAATTATAAATAATTTTATTTCACTATTGGAGTTTTTGCAGTGGTTGTTGGAAGTAAAACTATATTAATATTTTTAAGTTTATTAGAAATTCAATACAAATAATGATGTAATTACAAATGTGAAACATATTTTTACAAACATCTATAATAGTTTATTGATAAATTGGTAACATTTATAAGCATACTATGAGCGGATAAATTTAATTATTGTTACTGAAATATTTCAAATTGTATATTATATTTTAAATAATGTTAAAAGAGATACAATGAAATGCAATAGACATACGGGAATTGGTTCCATAATGTTTATACCGAAATAAAAGTTATAGTTATTTAATCAAAACTGAAATAAAACTTACAATTTTTAATCAAAACTTATTTCAGTATACAAATGAATTGTAAATTAGCCTAAATATCTTTAATACACTGAAATAGTGATAGAAAAGTTGTTAAAAATATTGTGTTTAATTTCGCAAGGTGAAATGTAGTAAAATCTAATAAAATACGTTTGAACAAGATTTAAAAACTGTATTGCACTGTTTTTCACATTTTTTACGATCGTTCTGAATGACAATTAATTCTTTTCTTTATTTTAAACATCAACCGCCTACTCTTTCATAACAACAATAAGGTTGATGCTTCTACACAAACTTTGTATCTTCCATATTTTAACATATTGTTTTGAATATACATACTTCTACTTTGCTCAAAAAATGTTATTAATATTATAATTTAAAAATCCACAAGATAATGCTTTTAAAAATGTAATCGCACTTTATAGCCTACAAATGGTTACTACACTTACAATAACCATTGAAAGATGCCCATATACAATTTTTTTTCCTCTTTAGTATCTACACTGATCCCAAACTTCATTTTATATTCTCAGCTATATTTTCATTCTGTGAAGAGACTTTAAAACCAGTTTATTTTTTACCTGGCTTCTCTACAGCCTAGGGCATAATTTTTTACAAGGTTACTTCTCCCAGTGGATATTATTATTATTTATTATAGAAGATTCAGAAACAAATTATATATTACTACCTATTACCCGCGACTTTGTCCGCGTAACCCATGTTATACGATGTTATTGTAGTATACTGAAGATATATATCCTGTAAACTATATGAAAATAGCTCTGCGTCGCTCGTGTTTATTTAGTCTTAACCTATCTTTCGGTAACAGTAAGTTTCTGGGTGGAAAGTACTCTATAAACTTTTTGGTATTCTTGATAATGTGTATGCAAAGTCCTTATCGGTCAAGTAGTTACGACGTGAAAATATAACTAACAAAAATCCGCATTCATAATATTAGTGAAAATATACTGATATGTTGAAACGATACGCGCGTCATCTATTGAACAACGATTATACTAATTCATAAATTGTCACAAACGTGTGGACAACATCTCCTTAATTGTGTGATTGGTATAGAAAGTGTTATGAGTATAAATAAATTTTTATTTGTATTGTTCTATAGAAAACTAGCCTCTGCAGGCGACATCGTTCTCGTGGAATAGTTTGGGCTAACGCTAACACGCAGCGGAAGCTCTCAAGAGGAAAAATAAATAAATTTAAATATTCATTTGTGCTCCGCTCCTCAATAGGACCAATGTCTTAACTTGATGATATATAGCCTATAACCATCCTCCATAAATGATCTATATAACATTGAAAGAATTTTTCAAATCGGATCAGTAGTTCCTGAGATTACCTCCTATAACGTTACAAACTCACAAACTTTATCTCTTTACTAGAATCTGCCCGCGATTTCGTTCGCGTGGAATAAAGATATTCTTTATTTCTAACACGCAGCGGAAGCTCTCAAGAGGAAAAAAAAACGATTTTTAAACATTCTTCATTGTTGCTCTGCTCCTATTAGTCTTAGCGAGATGATATATAGCCTATAACCATCTTTAATAAATGGGCTATACAACATTGAAATAATCTTTCAAATCGGATCAGTAGTCCTGATCCTGATTACCCCCTACAACGTCACAAACTTACAAACTTCACCTCTTTATAATATTAGTATAGAGATAATTGTTAGACTATATTCAATACGCGATATCTAGCGATTACAAACGCAGAGAATCATGATTTCTACTGATAGATGGTGTTAATAGAAGTGTGTAGAACGCTATTTTTTTTCTCTATCATCAATTTCAGTATAGTTATAAATTAGTGAATGTATATAAATTTCGAATAATGGTTAACAAAGGACGGAGCGCGAATTACACTAGTCATTGTATCGATATTACACCTATTCCCCAC
>JACEII010000053.1:2796124-2912037 GCA_014332785.1 Antheraea mylitta | reverse complement strand
ACAAAATACATATAGAAGTTGTTGAGGCACGCATGCTTGGTACACATGCATGTTTCAATAACTTATATACGTATATAAGTTACCGGACTACTAAGACGAGCGCTTAAGGCACTCAGCCGATTTTATTTAGGCAACCAGTTTAAGGGTACACGGCACATCTCGGCTTGGCTGTTGCCTGTTGCATGCAAAATCGCGACCTATCTTAACTAATCTAGCTAACTATTCATATATGTATGAGTTGTTGAAACGTATATGTATACCAAGCATACACGCCTCAACAACTCCTGCATATATTTATTATCGGAAAATTGAGAGTTTTTTAGTTCGATAAGGAAAAAAGTAAACCCTTCCACTTTCATGTGTAACATGTTTCATTCATCATCATTCAGTGTTTCACGTGTGTGGGGGTGATCGTGTAGTGTTGTAGCAGTGATGTATATTTGTGTGTCACCGTATCGCGCAAGCAACGCACTCAAGGGATCCTTACCGAGGGATTGAACCTGATGTATAAAACTGGCTTGGTTTGAAGGTGATAGGTACTATGTTGTGAGTGGTACAGAGATTATTTATAAAAATATATTGGAAATATATTTCAAATACGTTTTTGAAAGAGTTTATAGCTCTTAGACAATAGTTTCAAGCAAGTGACATTTGACGTTTTCGGCGGGATGTTTGACGCTTCGATACGGTGTTCATATATTTTTCTTTAATACAATGGAGTATAAAAAGGTTTTAATACAAGTCGTAGATAGTTATGATAAAGTAAGTGGTAGAGATGTTTATTCAGTTTTATGTAGGTTAGTTTTTATTTTAATTGATCCTGGTAGATGACGCTACGAATGGGTACTAGGTTTATTTAAAAAATGAATACATGTAATCTGGGTATATGTTTAAGTGAATCCGTGGATAGTTCGGATTCACAATTGGAAACGGTAGTTGTGGCTGCAATCGGGTATTAGTTTTATTTGCGGGGTGGTATGGCTTTACAGCCTGACTGGGTCACAACCACCATGTACATGACGAAAAAATCCGTAATAGTGATTCGCTTCTGCGCGTCGCGTTTCGGGATCAGCCTGTGCATATCCAGCTTTTTGTAGGCCGGCATGATAGTGGTGATCAGCCTGTGCATATCCAGCTTTTTGTAGGCCGGCATGATAGTGGCGACCAGCGATGGATAGTGTGTCACTTGGTGGTCGCTATTGTTTTTGGATTGTACTGTGCTTACCATCAGGCATAGTGCAGACATTTTGCCGTGCTACGATAAAAAAAAGAAACAATTTTTTCGCGTGATAACCAATTTGGTGCAAACGAAGTTGCACGGGTCAGCTAGTTTGTAATATTATCTCTTACGGGTCATACAAGTCGATGCATTTAAAATAAATAATATAATAGTACCTGGGCGACCGAGCCTAGCTCGGTTCTTGAAAACACATTTTTAAATTAAAATAAACTGTTAGGGTTGTTTCAGAAAATTAACATTTTTTTATAAAAAAAAATATAATATATAATATCTCTTCTGTTGTTACTCGGATTCGAACTGGGCTTTTGGAGCAATGATTTCCATCTGAGTTATTTTTATTTTGACAGCACCGGCAATATTCACGTTTATATTCTAGCTATATTTTTTCATTGCCTAAAAACTCCGTGAAAGAAGTTTTCTATGAATCAAATCTAGCTAGATTGATTTATCGTCCCTGAAACTACCTACATACTAAGTTTCACGGAAATAGATGATGCCGTTTCCGAGATTCTGAATATATACAAATATGTATATATATATGTATATTATAAAACAATCTGATATTATATTTTGTACTGAGACTGCAGCCTGATATATATGAATTATAAACTGTACAAATATATATATATATATATATATATATATATATATATATAATTATTGTTCGGAGTGCCAGTAGATGTGGAAACCAGACTAAAGGTAGTAAATTCAATTTACAAAGTATGAGATTTAAATAATTTACACTATAATTAGTTAAAAACAGTTCTATTTGAGTTTTCTCTACTGTTGGCTGTCCTTATGACTCTCGATTTTTTGTTATTCAATTAAAACACGTTTTTAATAAGAATAAAGCCATCTTTAATGCGTTCTTGAAAACAATAGTCACCAAATTCTGATAGAAAACGTCGATTATACTTGCCTCTATTGAGGGATTTTTCTCTCCAAAGGGCCGTGGGAACCAATTCGGCATGCTTATCGGTCTATGCCCTTTACCATTTTGCCGACCCTAAAGTTACAAGATTATTTGCTGACAGTTTATTTTTTAATCTGTACTTAAAAATCAGTTTCGTATTTAGGCAAAACTTGTTACAAACATTTTTGCTCTGTATTATTTGCATTTCTGATCA
Source organism: Antheraea mylitta (assembly GCA_014332785.1). Classification (NCBI taxonomy): domain Eukaryota; kingdom Metazoa; phylum Arthropoda; class Insecta; order Lepidoptera; family Saturniidae; genus Antheraea; species Antheraea mylitta. The sequence goes on along the minus strand of JACEII010000053.1, from coordinate 2,909,670 downwards.
TCTATACTCTATATTATATATCTATATATAAATATATATATATTGGGAGTTTTTGGCGGGATTTTAGTCTGTCATGTAGTGGATTTTATATTTTATTCATAATCTTGTGTTATTTGACTATATATTGTGTAAAGTTGGTGGTGTTTTACGTAATATAGTTAGTTTATTATTCATAAGTGAAGTGAATGGAAAATAATAACACGGAGCATGAAATTCTGAGATGCCACAAAAACTCCCTGGAAGGTTCTAGCAAGGGATCCACCATCTTGTTAGAATATGGTTTCACACGATGCTTAATATTGGAATGATCGCACGAAGTTTGTGATATTATTGACTACGTGACAATGGCAGTAATAATCGGAAAGATTGATTGCCAAAAATAAAGTTTAAAATATATATATATATATATATATATATCATCATCATCATATCGAGACCTGTAGGAGCTGGGCACCAATGAAAAATGTTTCAAGATCGGGGTTTTTTTCCCTTGAGAACTTCCGCTGCGTGTTAGTGTTAGCCCAAAGTAACTATACCACGCGAACGAAGTTACGGGCAGAGGCTAGTAGACTAAAATAACTAAAAAAAACCCTAATATAAAAAGCGTTTGAAAATCATGTACGGCTATGGATAATAGTAATCGTTTAATCATGCCATTACTGAGTAATTAAATTGTATTGCAATCAACATACCGCTATACGACACCTGTTTATTTTTTATCTGTGTCAATCAAATACTTGTTGCATAGATTATGTTGCTTTTTCTCATAAATTCTTATCTCGAATGACTACACTCTTGTTGATTTAACCTACATCGTGTCTCATCACCGTGAAGTACTGTTATAACTATTCTATATTTGAATACTTGGGGCGTTTCTTTTTGTTGGTAGTAATAAACGTCTAGTTCGCCAGATTAATCCTTTTGGCCACTCTGAATATAGCCACAAGTTTGGTTGTGCGTATAATATAATCAAGCATTTAATACAAAACAAAGGTAAATTGTGTAGCCCGGTGAAGCTGTTAAGACCTTGACTTTGAGATTGACTTATCAATAAGGTAGTCAGTTAGAGAAAAAAAATGTAACATATTATTAACTACTAGCTTCTGCTCGTGACTTTGTCCGCGTGGAATAGTTACTTTAGGCTAACACGCAGTGGAAGCTCTCAGAATAAAAAAAAACGATTGAAACATTCTTCATTGCTACTCCGCTTCTATTGTTCCAAGCGTGATGATATATAACATATAGCATTCTTCGATAAATGAGCTATCTACCACTGAATTAGTTACTCCTGTGGATATACTTTATGATTTTCTTGCTGAGGTTTTATTGAAATGTATTTATTCTATTACTTATTTTTAGATACCTCCAACAATTTTTTTCACGAAAATCGAAAAAGTACAGACTCGTTAGATTCACATTCTTATTATATGTGTAGATTTCTAAAAATTACATACGAATTTACATTTGTGTTCTGCGCAACTATGTTCCGAGCTGTGAAACACATTGGTGTTTTTAGTATATTGATAAAACCTTATTTCATAAATCGTATGTTAAATATATGCGTATATCCAGCTCCTCATTTGCAGCTCACTGACTCCAGATTATGTTATCGCTGGCACGGAACCCTGAAGTTTAAATTTGATAACCAGGGGTCCGTATGGATCACTTTAGGAAAATTAAGCGCGTAACGCGTAATACAAGTGCTAGAGATACATAAAAAATATTTTGTAAATATTTCCCTTATATTGGGAAATCTATACTAATATTATAAAGAGATAAAGTTTGTGACATTATAGAGGGTAAGCTATGGTTCTACTAAACCGATTTAGAAAACCACGTTATTTATATATTAACCCGAAAAAATGGAAGACTTTTTATGGTAGTCGGATTAGCAAAGTAAGTCGGAGAAAAAACGGTCGAACGAAAACGTTTATTATGAACTCTGCCTTAACGATAAGAAATATATGATTGAATTGTAGAGAAAAGTTATAGAGCTTGATAATGCCTACAAAAAAGTCAGCCACAAAATATGTGTTACTTCAAGGTTTTCTTTATTATCAGGATGGGACAACGTCCGCCGTGTCCGCTAGTATTGATATATTTTAAGAGCCAAAGTAAAAACATTGTTTGGCAACGAAGAGAAAATATAAATGGAATATCTATAGTCTTCCAATTACGGTAATACTTCGTTCAGCCTTATTAGATATACGAACGAATTTAGGACCTCGTTTTTATTTTGACATCATAAAGTTAAAAAGCTATACGACCTGTAGCAGTGTTTCTAAAGAATAACAAAAAGAAAATCGAATATTTGCCTAAAATAAAATGAAAATTGTAATGATACGAAATACCAAAGATGTCATACAATTGGCACAGTTCCAAACGCTGAGGATGCACTCAAAATTTAGAATGTCTGAAGAACTTGTTAAATTATGAAAAAAGTTATATGCCAAGTAAATTTTAGACAAATGTATTCGATTTATTATATACTACCCTATGCCCGCGATTTCGTTCGCGTGAAATAGTTACCTCAAAAGGAAGAAAATAAAACCCCCATTTTGAAACATTCTTCATGGGTGCTCCGCTCCTGTTGGTCTTAGCGTGATGATATATAGCCTATAACTTTCCTCGATAAATTAGCTATATAAAACTGCAAGATTTTTTAAATTGGACCAATAGTTTCTGAGCTTACCCTCTACAACGTCACAACCTCACATACATTACCTCTTTATAATACTAGTATAGATAATATGTATATATAATCTGTCGTCTTTTTTTGGTTAATTTGTTACTGGCAACGAGTAGTTTGATAATGCAACTAAATTGATAATATGGTTTTAGGTTGAAAACTTTTTAATTACAAGAGAGTTTATTTAACGATATTCGGATAACTGATAATTGGATATTTTGCTTAGAATAATTAAAAGTAAATAGTAGTTAAGAAACAGTATACAGTTTCTTAACTACTATTTAACTCTATTGTATTTAATTCTTCCAAGCAGAATATTCGGTTATTCGAATACAGTTAAATCATCTCATATTTTAAAAATAAGAAAAGAACATATCAGTTTTGAATATTTTAATTTTAACCATTGTTATGACTGATTTATTTTAACTTTATTATTAGTATTCGCTTTATCGTTTGTTTTTAGTTAACAGTTTATCGTTTCGGTTACTAAAAATCCGCATTTTCGGTTTAATATTTTAAACAAGACGATAATATATTTTAAAACGTTAATTTATCTTAATATTTTTAAATCATTACATACACTCTTTACGACATAAAAACTTTTTAAGTAAAACTATCATTATTTAGCGATACATATCTTGTTTATAGTAAACCAGCTTTAATTCTTTTTACTTAGGAATATAAAACAGGGTTTTGTTAGTCTGTTTTGTGTGATCAGATATCGTTCTAAATCTATTGGACGTATTTTGTAGATTTTTTTATTATTTACTTCATTTGTTTTTAGAATATAATTAAATTACATCGAGCAAATCTCACGAATAACGACAAATAAACAATATACAATTGAACTACAAAATTACAGTTTATCCTGTGATGACGTATAATTTTATTATTGAACTGGTTAGATTAAGTCCGTATGTAGACTGAGTTATTAAAAGCACAAAAATAGACTATTAAATATCAAATCGACATTACTACATATTTATGTAATAAAGTCCTCCGTCACTTTTGTCTGTCTGTCCGTTCGCGATAAACACAAAAACTATGGAGCAGTTTTTTCATCCAGTTTTCATTAATAGACAGAGTGATTCACGTAGGTTTAGGTATATAATTTGTCTTTTTTTTGTAAACTGTTTGAAATATGACGATAATTGTTAGAAGTGTCGGAAAAAGTCAAGCCGCCTGGGAGCTTTCGTCGAAAACGCTGCCTAATCCCTTTGAAATATAACAAAACAATTCAGATAATAAATGACGTAGATAAAGTTGCGGAAATCACACTGCACTCCTAACTTATATTATGATTGTGTGTGTGTGTGTGTTACTTACATAAAACTAGGTTAACTGTACATTCACGCGAGCGATACCGCGAACATATTGTAGTCTATACTATCTAATATTATAAAGAGGTAGAGTTTGTGACGTAGGGTATAATCCCAGGAAGTACTAGTCCGATTTTAAAATCTTTCAGTGTTGTACAGCTCATTTATCGAGGAAGGTTATAGGCTATATATTATAACTCTGAGACCAATAGGAGCGGAGCACCGATGAAGAATGTTTCAAAATCGGGGTTTTATTTTCTTTTTGAGAGATTCCTCTGCGTGTTAGCGTTAGCCCAAAGTAACTATTCCACGCGGACGAAGTCGCGGGCAAAGGCTACTAGTATTATATAAACTCAGTTCCACGAGTAATGTTGATTTAATGGAGCTACGATTATTGTTTGAAGAGCAAACGTTAGTTTAATGTTTATCAATATGTTTTCTTATATTTCAGGTGTGATAGGACCATGGGTACGAGATATGGAAGTATCTACAAAAAATAGCGCAGAGAAGATAGAACTACACAGCAATTACGTTACAATTAAAGAGAGCGGATTGTACTTAGTTTATGCGCAAGTAAGTCCCGATTAGTTTATATACTGTTTTAATTTTCCAAAAAAAACAGTTCCCGCTCTAATGATCAAGCTGTTTAGGAAAACTTTACAACATACGATTTAATAAATTTAGAATGATTTTGAATCATGTAAATAATAATCCTGCGTGAGGTTCGAATCCACGCCACTCAACATTGTGTTTTCTGATACAAAATGAACGCAATTTCCCAAACATTTCGCGACCGAGACAAATTATACTCCTGTTCAAGAGGTGAAATGGTATAATATAATATGGTCTTCAAACTCAAATTACAAATACAGGTTGCAAGTAATTTAGGGTTCTATGACATAACGTGTTTGCTTAATACATTCTGCGTTAAAACAGGCACTACTTTAATAATCATATAATCCTAATAGGCATTATATAGACATAGAACATGTCTATGTAAAGTAGCCTGTCAGGCATAAAAAAATTCCTAGGTCCCATCTCTCGGTGGGGAGAGCCCTTGAGTGCATTGCTTGCGCGATATAGTGACACAAAATTTTACATCACTGCTACAACACTACACTATCACCCCCACACACGTGCACGCTTACACAAAAAAGTGGATAGGTTTTATTTTTTTTCCCTTATCGAAATGGAATAGTTTAAACATTTTTTGATAAGAAATATATGTAAGAGTTGTTGAGATATGTATGCTTGGTATACATATATATATATATATGTTTCAACAACTCATACATATATGAATAGTTAGTGAGCCTAGGTTAGCTAAGATAGGTCGCGAATTACATGTAACAGGCAACAGACAAGCCGAGGTGTGCCGTGCACCCTTGAGCTAGTTGCCAAAATAAAATCGGCTGAATGAATGCCTTAAGCGCTCGCCTTAGTAGTCCAGTGAAGCTGGAAAAGAAAAAAAAGCATGAAAAAATCCCTAACACCTGCCATGCTATGACTGTCTTGTTTTCCGTCAACATAAGCTTAAATTTAGGATTAAAAACTACGTCGCATGATGTTATTTCTGAACACTTTACAATTTAAACTTGATAATTTACAAAATTTTAATTCTATTTTTTACTTAAATGAATTCAATTTGTATAAATAGATTTCTTCATATTTCATTTTAAGATGGTAATATGAAACTCTTAATCATGCATAAAAAGATTTAATGTTTAATTCCTTAAAGTTGATTTAACCTCGTAAGCAATTTTAAGATATGCCCGGAGTAAGTAGTGACAGATCATTTCCCATGCATCAAGTGCACTTCGTACATTATGCTAAATCATTACATTTCTTGAATTCGCTTATGCCTTGAATTCGATATCTGAGAGGGGTATCTCGTAAACATTTGTGTTGACGTCGTACATCTGCACTATAGACGAATGATAAAAGTTTAGGGCTAAGACGACTTAGATTAGAATTTTTGTCAGAATATTAAACTGTAATGTAGTCATTTTTTTTCATAATATTATGACCATTTAACTCTATATTTAGTTAGTGTGCACAACTAAATTAAAAACAATAACAGTAAATATGAATTCTGAGGTGTCGCATTGTGTTAATGCATTGAAGTCATTACAACACACTTTCTAATAAGTTCCCATTCGGGAATGGAAATAATAATAATTATTTTAATATTGCATATTGGTTGTCAAATTAGAATTATTATTAACTTCTACTTTAAATTAGACTATGTGTTAACCGCGGCTTCGCCTGCAATGCTATCTCCAAAACGGATGGACCGATTTTCATAGAACTTTCACCAACAGATAACGGATCCCATAACAAATAACTTAGTATATTTTAATTTAGACTAGCCGTTAACCATGGCTTCCCCTGCAGTACTATCTCGAAAACGGTTTAACCCATCTTTACGAAACTTTAATTGGCAGATAACTGATCTTATAGAAAGTAATTCAAGTTATTTTAATTTGGACTAGCTCTTCACCGTGGCTTCGCCCGCATTACTATCTCCAAAACAATTAGACCGATCTTCACGAAACTTCCATTATCATATAGCTGATTTTATAAATAGTAATTCAAGCAATTTTATTATATACTAGCTGTTAAAAGTGGTTTCGCCTGCAGTATTATCTCCAAAACGATTAGATTGATCTTCACGAAACTTCCATTGGCAGATAGCTGATTTTATGAAAAGTAATTCAAGCAATTTTAGTTTATGCTAGCTGGTAGCAGTGGTTTCGCTCGCAGTACTATCTCCAAAACGGTTAAAAAGAACTTCACGAGACTTTCATTGACAAATAACTGACCTTATAAAAATAATTTAGGCAATTTTAGTTTATACTAGCTATTAACCGTGGTTTCGCCCGTAGTGCTATCTCCGTAAGGGTTAGACCAATCTTTACGAGACTTTTTCTGGCAGATAGCTGACTTTATAAAGGTAATTTAGGTAATTTTTGTTTAGAATAGCTGTTAACCATGTTTTCGCCCACAAAACTTTTTCTAAAACTGTTAGATCTTCACGGGATTTTCATTGGTAGGCAGTAAACCTTATAAATAGTAATTGAGGTTATTCTATTTTGGACTAGCTGTACCCACGACTTCGTCCATATGAAATTTAGCAAAAACATGTTGTTCACATGTACGTATTTACCGCGTTTTAGTATATAAAATTTTATATCTTGATTTATATATATGCAAGATTCAAGATGTCACCAGTTTCATAGTTTACAATTTAATATAATAATGATTATTAGCAATTTTGAAGATGGAAGAGAATTTTTTTAAAAAGATATTAGACCATAAACTTGTTGACAATACTGGCACATTAAAAAAAAAAAAAAAAAATATCATTATCTATTTTTAAGTGATTTTTCCATTAGTTCTTTGTACAGTGTGAGTGAGCACTGAGTGACATATGGTTGGTTACTCAAAGCCGCTATGGTCTTGGGTTGCCTCCATCCGTTGCTTTGTTATAAGAGTAAGATGTCCCTCAGACACAAGCTCACTTTGTATAAGACGTGTATCCGTCCCGTGATGACATACGAGGGTGGTCTGAAAAGTTTCCGACCTAACATAGACACAAGAATTTTTATCATAAAATTTATTTTTATTTTTCAACATAGTCTCCTTGTGACTCTATACACTTCTCCCAGCGATGATCCCATCTCTTTAATCCGTCCAAATAGTACTCGGCGTTCTTCTCTGCAAAATGGTTGTTCACGAAGGTGATTACCTCCTCATTTGACAAAAATCTTTGTCCTCCGAGTGCAGTTTTTAGCTGAGGGAACAGAAAGAAGTCGCTTGGGGCTAGATCTGGTGAATAAGGGGGATGGTCAAGCAGTTCGAACCGTAATTCGTGGATTTTCGCCATGGCAACTGTTGAGGTGTGAGACGGGGCGTTGTCTTGGTGAAACAGGATTTTCTTTTTTTGCAAATGTGGCCGTTTATCCGCAATTTCTGCCTTCAGCTTGTCAAGTAATGATGCGTAGTATGCTCCTGTAATGGTTTTTCCTTTTTGAAGATAATCAATTAGGATAACTCCATGACTATCCCAAAAAACAGTCGCCATCACTTTCCCAGCCGAAAAAACAGATTTTGCTTTTTTTGGAGCCGGTTCCCCCTTTGCAGTCCACTGTTTCGACTGTGTTTTTGTTTCAGGCGTATAGTGATGTATCCAAGTTTCATCTACAGTAATTAATCGGCGCCAAAACTCGGATTTATTGCGCCTAAACTGTGCCAACAGAGCATTGGAAATGTTCATTCGAACACGTTTTTGGTCTAAAGTTAGCAAACGCGGCACCCAACGCGCGGACAGCTTTCTCATACCTAAATCTTGATTTAATATGTGACAAACACGTTCTTTGGACATCTTCATTGCCTCTGCTATCTCTCTCACTTTAATTCGGCGGTCATCTAACACCATTTGGTGAATTTTATCGATGTTATCGTCAGTCGTTACAATTTTTGGACGTCCTGGACGTTTATCATCTACCAAGCTCTTACGGCCACGTTTAAATTCAGCTGCCCAAAATTTCACTGTGGTAAATGAAGGTGAAGAGGCCCCGTATACAGAGTTTAACTCATCTTTGATTTGCGTAGGCGTATTCCCTTTCAAAAACAAATATTTTATGACTGCTCGATACTCGATTTTTCCATTTTCACAAAAATACTCACTTCGGCTCACTCAAAGGACTGTCAAATAAAAACTGCGCGTCCAAAATGGCTGAAACTTTGGTGTGTTACTGTCAAAAGATGCACAACTATATTCCCTGACTTTTATTGACGAGTGTTGCCATTTTCAAGTTGAGGTCGGAAACTTTTCAGACCGCCCTCGTATAGCTGCCCCGTTTTTGTGCATATGTCCAAAGATAACTTTGATAAGCTGCAGGTTCTCCAAAATCGTGTTTTACGTAAAGTGACCAGTGCCCCGTGGTACATCCGGAGAGTCGATCCCCATAGAGACCTAGAGATCCCTTCTATCTGGGCGTACGTAAAATCACTTACGATTAGTTATTTGGAAAAAGCTGCGAATCATCCCAGTCCGTTAGTAGTATCCGCCGCAAACTATGAACCCGTACCTAACGTTGCGCATTATAAAATACGTCCGCGACACATTTTTACCGACCCTCCTGATTCAATCACGTCAGCGAACGATCAGTACCAGCCTGTCCCTCGAAACAGAGCGTGTTCACGCCCACGCCCGCGTAACCACAGATCACGCCGCCGTGGTCTGGGGGTTAATTTCGCTCCCGCACACCCGATTAGGCCTCCCACGGCAGCGGCTCAAGCCTAGGTTCGATCCCTCGGTTGGGAGCCCTTGAGTACGTTGCTTGCGCGATACGGTGACACACAAATATACATCACCGCTACAACACTACACGATCACCCCCACACACGTGCACGCCTACACGCTTACACATGAAAGTGGAAGGGTTTACTTTTTTCCCTTATCGAACTGAAAAACTCTCAATTTTCCGATAATAAATATATGGAGGAATTGTTGAGGCGTGTATGCTTGGTACACATATACGTTTCAACAACTCATACATATATGAATAGTTAGCTAGGTTAGCTAAGATAGGTCGCGATTTTGCACGCAACAGGCAACAGCCAAGCCGAGGTGTGCCGGGCACCCTTAAGCTGGTTGCCAAAATAAAATCGGCTGTGTGCCTTAAGCGCTCGCCTTAGTAGTCCGGTGAAGCTGTTAAAACCTAAATATGTTGGTTATGATAATCCTCATTCATTACACTGTTAGTATCAATATATCTAAGGTACACGTTACATGTTACTGTCAGTAGCATATGTGTCGTACTTACAATAGTTTTTAAAAAACATTTCTATAAATAGTTTCATAATTTAATAATTCTTTAATACAATTTAAAAAAACGCGTGCGAAGCTGCGGATACAGATAGTTCTAAATATAATTAAAGGTTTAATAAAGTAAATTTTCAAAAATAAATTAACCAACTTCAATATTAATCAAAAACCCATAAGGCACTAAAAAGCGGATATTAAATACATATTTAATCAACCAAATTAAATAAAACATATGAATATGTGCGCTACCTAGTGATATATTGGAAGTCGGTGCCAATCGAAATTTCAAATTTGTTTCAGTTAGAAGAGTATGTTATTTTATACAAATAAACATCGCGAGTCGGGAGAGTGGACTTAAACTTTGTACCTATGTAGATGATATGATTTTTTTAATCGGTTAAAAATAGCAAAGATGTGTATCAGACATCCCGAGCATTCTTTTCTCATGTTATTTTTTTGAGATAGAAACCTTTTGTTTTTTTTTTTATATCAAAGGAGGCAAATGAACTGGTGGATCACGTAATATTAAGTGATCACCACCGTCCCTAGACACTAGCGACATCAGGGAAGTCGCAAGTGCGTTGCCAGCCTGTATATGGGAGAGAGGGGAGGAGAAGGAAGGGGAAAGGAGGAAAGAGGCACAGAGGTGGGCCGCCGGCGCTTTCGCTGACCGCACGAAACACAACAATGCAAGCAATGTTATTTCACGTCGATTTTCTGTGAGAGGGGTGGTACTACCCCGGACGAGCCGACCCATCCATGCTGAAACCATTAATAGCTTCAGCGTGGCTCTACCACCTACAAAATGATTTTTCTCATATGATTGTTTTTTTTTTTCTAGATAGTATACTTGACGCAATCACCGAACTGTTTCTTCGTATGGGCCCATGTACCCGATAAGGAACCGCGGTTACTGTCGACCTGTGCCACGGGAGACGACTCTAGTAAACGGCAGCTAAACAAGTCGCAGATGTCGTGCTCAGTGCAGACGGTAGCGCGGCTCTACGACGGCGACATCGTGAACATGTCTCAACGCGAACCGAACAGAACGCTCTGGCTGAGGCCGGGCTACTCTTATTTCGGTTTCGTGAAACTCTCTTCCTAATACGGCTGTGAACGATGCAAAGGTAAGGGACCCCGAGTGTGCTGGTGACGCATTCAGGTCATAGGTCGTTTATCGGACGTTTAAGAATTAGTCGGATTACTTGCAGGCGTGAGACACTGCCAATAAATAGAGATTATCGAGAGTCTTTTCTCTAGTATACTGTTTTTGGTGAACTTGATTTTTTTGTAAAAGCTTTGGTTAAATTAAAATTTTGATTTGATTTTAGAATGTATCCTAATTTGATTTTTGAACGCTTGTGTATATTATTGTTGCCAGGGGAAATCCCGACCACTGTATAAAAATCAAATATTGGAAAGAAAGCTTATTATTAGTAGCTTATAAGTTTTTTTTTTCATTTTCTTTAAAAATATTTTAAAGAAAATGTCTGATATGCCGTTTATATTGTGATTCAAACGGCTCTAAATATAAACATATTTAAAAATAAAGCATTATTCCTAATATTGAGAAAGATAAAGAAAAGATGGGAGTCCTCCAGCAAAAATATCAAGCAAGTGTTCAGAAATAAACTTAGAATACATTCCAAGTACATATGAATAATTGATGGAGATAAAGAATTTGCTCTGCTTGTGCTATAACTTTTTTCGAACCTGTATTGATTTATCACACCGACCAAGGCTTCCAGTTTGCCTCCTCAGTTCTGAGGATGGTTATTATAACACACAGTCCTGTATATTATAGAATGTTGAAAGGAAACTAGTTAAATATATGCAATATAAGGCTTCATTATTGCATAATCAATAATCTCTTTAACAAGGCGAACAACATCAAGTTAGAATCGATAAAGTAAATACAAAAAGCCAGGAGCTAAGGTCAAAGTTCTCTCAATAACCTGTAGTAATTAAGAGATGGTGCTGTAATTGTGATTTTATATGGTGTAATGTTTGTGACAATTGGTGTGCCATAATATATGTAGGGTATTTTGATTTACACAAATACATCACACTGTACTTATGTCCAATTTTATTATTTAAAAAAATGACAGTTCAAATTACTTATAATAAGATAGGAGTTCAGTAATTTGTATACAGTTTGGTGTAATTCATTGTGTTCCCTGAATATTTGATCTCTTATTATATCGGCCGAAGTCAATCCCACACTGTGTAAGCATTTTTAAGTCTTCCAGTCACTGCTTAATATAATATGTAATTTTCATTTATAATGCAATATAATAATATCGTTTTGTTATAGTGTATACGTAAATGTTTAGGAAGTCAGTGCCGAAGTGGTCCATCCAACATTTTTTTTATTTTGTATGCTGTTAGCAGTTAAACATACATCAAAGGTTTCGTTACTTTTATTTTTTTTTTAACCATATGGCATAAAAATAATGTAAGCTGGACCACTCTCACAGACTAAAAATTTGTAGCCACAAATAATTAGAATATTGTGCTCAAACACTGTTATAGACACCTTATGGCTCTGTGTAGTATTGCTTATTAGTTAGTCTTTTTAGGACACTAGTTCGTATGTAAGTTTAAAAGTTAAGTTTTGTATTGAGTATACATCATAGATTTTGTTTTTTTTTTTTTAAGAAAAAAAACCATATTGAAATACTTTAGAAATGATTCAAATATTATTAGAAATGAATATCTATATTTAAAGTATTAAGTTACCATTTTGTGAAACGCAAAAGTTTGGTCTTCGAATCCATTTCCAAACACGTAAATAAGGCACAATAATTTGTTAAAACTTAAGCAATTTCCTTTATAAGTAATATTAGTTAACATCTAAATACTCTTAAACTATAAATAAAAAAAATGCAACATTGTGCCACTTGGTAATAAGTGTCTTGGCAGTCATAGTCATAGTGTTTCCTGGATTGTAATAGACATGTTTATACTATCCAGTAAGAATGATCAAGTATATAAAACTTGATATAGAAGTGGTGCTTTAAATTTATATTTGATACATATTCATATTATGTAGAAAGTGTTATAATTTGTGAACTATAAGTAGTAGTATAAGCTTACCTAAATAATCTATAGTTATTATTGACATATGTACATTTTCCAATTAAAATAATATGTATAATAGACGTAGAGCATTCAATTAATATTGTTGTTACGGACATTATTGTGGAATAATTTATGTATATTTATTGTGTCAGTGACAACTTGTGGTGTCCTTTTCTGTCTTAACGCAATGATTTGAAAGTAGTATCCCCGTCCAATAAAAGTGCCTTCGACACAAACTGTATTTTTTTTAATCCCTATAGTTAAAGATATTTGCCGTAGTGCGTGTATCACGCAAAAACTAAATCGATTTTGATCAATTGATACTTTTTAGCCACTTAAAGGTGGTAGAGCCACGCTGCTACTGGCTTGAGCATGAATTGATTGGCTCGTCCGGGGTAGGACCACCCTCTCACAGAAAACCGACGTGAAGTAACAGTGCTTGCATTGTTCAGTTTCGTTTGGTCAGTGAAAGAACCGGAGGCCCACCTCTACTCACCTTCCCCCTCTTCCCTTCACAGGCTAGCAAGGCACTTGGGACTTCTCTGGGGTTGCAAGTGTCTATGGACGGTAATAATCACTTAACATCAGGTGACCCACCTGTTCGTTTGCCTCCTATGATATAAAAAAACTTAGTCATAATATAAAAAGATCAGATTTAATATAAAATATCAACATTTTTAAAAACTACGCTATAACACGTGTTCTGCGATGTGTTTCCTTATCGTAGAGAATTGGAGTAAGCGGTGCGGTGCGCAGGTGAGATGTAGATACATTGTCCATTAATAAATTTTATAAGTAAAGTTTATTTATGCTTTGTGGCGGTTAAAAAAATACGTTCGCATTTATAGACGAGGTACCGATTACTGTAACGAGAGGGGTCGTGGAGGTTTTAAGTAAACGAGACATTCGCAGCTCATGGAACAATTTTGCAAATTTTTCTCTCGATTTTTTTTTTTAGAAAGTCAATTGTTTGACGTACGTACGGGGTATTTATAATTTGTGACGCAATATCTTGCGTGGGTTACAGAAAATGTGACATTGTAACAAGGGTAGATGGGTTCTGAAAAGGTAACATTTTGCGTAACGCAAAGGCATGAATGACCTTTTTCTTTTTATTTTGTTTCCTTTCTGTGTATATATTTTAAATGTTCAACATTCAATCAATGATTTTATGTAAGAATAAATACGTATATGATCATAGATAAATAGTATACATAGTACGAAGTATGAATAGATAGAAGGAAGGTTTGTAGTCCGGTGAATCTTGCTAGACCAATAACATAGACAGTTGAAGAAAAAGAGAGATAGAACGCAATTGATATAGATTAAAGCGTTAATAATATATATTTCGATTGCGAACGAGTTTTAATTTTTATAAAATTAGTATAAAAATACGAAACCAAATTCAATGATCTACTCAAATACAAACAATTTATTTGCAATTGCTATTAGTTGAACACGAAGATAATAAAACTACCTACTATATAACATGAAGCTGTAAATAAAAAACAAAGAAAAATAAAACAGATCAAAAATTTCCCACTTGATTAGGATCGTAAATTAATGAAAAATAGAGAACCCATGCAGTATACGGAACATTGTTGAACTTTATCAAATAAAGTCCAAAATTTATTGAGCCAGAGATACCAGCCTTAATAAATCTTTGTGGTTGTGATAATAATTTTTGCTACGCTGTTCGTAATAAACCAAAACTCGAAGGTAGCCGTATGGTAAGTTATAAATTTGAACATTCATTATGAACAACAAGGGTTTGTTTTTCACGGAAAAAACATTTTATTCCATGCTTATTTTCTGAGTTAGGCCTGAGAACTAGAATCCTGAAACTTAAATACTTTTATATTATGTTTGAAAACTATACACATATTAATTTATAGAAAAAAGCTTATTTTTTTTTTCTTAATGTACACCCTATTTTTTTATAATACCCATTTTATGTACTTACAGAACCACAGACTATTAGTCGTACAGGTACAGAACATCTAACAACACTGCCCAAACAATTTGTCAGAGCTGTCAAATATCAATCAACAGATGCAGCATCAACAAAACGCAATTATAACCTACAAGTTTAAAACAATTTTGTTTAAATTGATCACTGGAAAAACTAATATGTTGTCCAGGTTTGTTCGTCAAGTAAATTTGCTGATAACAATTGCAGTAAAATCAATTGGAAAACAAATATAGTATAAATATTCTCTTTCCTATTTCAGACTAAGATTTCGACGAGATTTCAGATTTTCAATAAGATGTTTGTCGGATAGATCTACAGATCCTACAGACAATGCTACCAAAATATCGGATGAAACTACTAAAAATGGGAAAACTAAAAAGATAGATACAGCCTCAAAAACTAACTCTGAATCAGCGACAGAAAAGATCCAAGAACTTTTAAAATCCATGATGTCTGGACCTAAATTTAATGAAAGTGAATACAGTGATAAATTCACAACTGCACCGGAGATTATTAGAAAACGTAAACAGAAGGATGAAATAGAAGTAACAACAGAGAAAATAGGTATTTTTTTATTTATTCCTGTTATCAATTTTACTACTCTTATTTATTTTTTGGCATCTATTAATCGAAATTTTTACTGCCATTGAGTAGGTAATATTGTTATAAGTGTCTTGCGTTAATTTCAATGTTATAACAAGATGGTGGCGCCCTTGTTAGAACTTTCCAGGGAGTTTTTATGACATCTTAGAATTCATGCTCAATGGTATTATTTTCCATCCAATTCATATATACACAATAACAAAACTATATTAGATAAAATGCAACATAAGTTACAATATATAGAGTCAAATAACATGAGATTATGAATAAAATATAAAAGCCTAATACATACTAAAGTGCCACCATCAACTTGAAATTCACGTTTTGTGAATGCTGTTTACATCTGCCATCAGTATATGAGAAATTCTTCACCTAATCATTGTCATAATTTCCACAATGTATTATATGAAATAAATATAAATAATGTACTATATGAAATAAATATAAATAACTGGCTGCTGCCTGTGGCTTTTCTTGTGATAATGTAGATTTAACCTGTACCTTGTGAGTAATATTTTTCTCTGGATGAAAATTATCCTATGTCCTTTTCTGTATTCCTGATGATTTGTATGCAAAATTTCATAAAAATTGGCTCAGCAGTTGAGATGTCAAAACATAACTAACAAACAAAATGACTCTCTTCTTATTAATAATATTCTTTTCATCCAGAAAAAAAATTTGTTTCCAAGAGATATATCAGATTTACATTAAAGTGAGTAAAGCCATGAGAAAAAAATATTTTTGTAAAATAATAACTTGATGATAATATAATGCATGAAACAAATTTTCACTAATTGTAATGCCCAAGTATTTCTCATACATTATTGATAGTTAACTTCATTACAATTTTTCCTAAGTGAACAAAATTAAAGTTTGTGGTTGTAAAGATGGAATATTTATAGCAAAATCATTTTAAATTTTGACGGTACTGTCATAATATAAAGTTTCTTCTTAGTTTAGCAATGGATAGTGCTATTATCAGCCATACACTTAGGAATATGAGCATAGAATTATTTCTTCCAGTAGTAGACTGACAGACACTATGTATTTTTGTACAACTATGTATTTTTATCAAATAGGTGTTTATAGATTTGTCACCACTCAAAGTCTAGCAGATATCAAAGTCTAAAGTGTGCAAGAACAATGTACATCAACATACAAGATATAGTCATTTTATTCTCTTATATATGCACTAGCTTACAATGCTCATAGGTAATTCCATTCTCAGTCTTATGATAATAATGTTTCAAAATTATTTTCTCAGGCATGCTCATTATTTTGATTAAGATTTTATGAAATGTTAGTTCTCATTAATTTCTTTTTGATTGTGTGAAAGCTATGAACTATGTCCACTGAATGTTTAATTATTATTGTTGTTTATATTTTTTATAGAAATATATATTTACAGAGGAGAAAATAACAAAAGCTGCAACTGATGTCGCTCAAGCCATCGGTGGAGATCTTAAACAAACTGAGGCTGAACTTCTCTCTAAAGTACTTGGAAAAATCAGCCAAACTTCAACAAGCCTCAGGTATTTTTTTATTAATAGTTGATACCTACATCTTCGTCTGTGTTGTCTTCCACATGCATACCACACTTCTTCACATCAAGATAACATTGGTGCATGTGGGTTTATAGCAATTGTAGTTTTTTATTTAAATTAACTTATCTAGGTAAAGGCCAAGTGTCTAAAAAGTGAAACTAAAAAATGTCATCAAAATTTAGGCAATAGTTTTTGTATTATATATGCACAATAAGAAATTTGATGAATGAATTTATTATTCAAGAAGATAAAATGTGCTATTTAATATAACAAGGATAGAACGAGGTAGGTATTACATTTTTCTCAATATCAAAAAAATAATAAATAGGAATAACTAATTTGGCCCTAAACGTAATAATGCTTTTCTATGATTAAAAATGTAGTATGAGTCTACTACATCTGTATCTTCCTTTTCAATCTGACAGAGTGTCATTTAATTTTTCAGTGATTTACTAATAGGTATGAAGGTTGACCGTTCCAAAGAATCTGATGACGTTCTTCAAAGAGATACCAGAGGACAACAAGTGAAACGTCTTGTCAGCAAGTCTAAACAGCTTGCACAGACCACTAGGTACAATCAGCGTAAAGAAACTAAACACAGCGCTACTGTCCAAAGCAAGCAAAAGAGGTAAGTAGAGTAATTTAATTTTAGTGGCATTTTTTAATTTATCCTTCGTTTCTATGCTATTCTTCTTTTCATATATTCTAAACGATATTGCGACAAAAGTATATCGATGCTTTGGAAAATACTGTATTATTGTAAAATACTACAATTTCAAGTTAGTTAAACCTTACGACAAAGAATGATCCAAATTACATACTGAATAAGATTTTATATTATATTTCTATCACAACTCTTGTAACTGTGACATCACAGTACCAACTCTTTATGTCATTAGTGGATTTTGGTCACTATTTTTTTTTGACAGTGATTTTTCACCAGTTGCGATGACACATTATTTCTCTGTAAAACAGTCGTAACGTAAAATAATATCATGATTGTGTGTTGTTTATTCTAATAAAGTCTATTATTTTGTGTTAGTTCACTATTCTATATTTTTTTCTTGTTGTTTTTTGATTTTGCTACAATTACCAAAGACCTGAAGTATGTCAAAGATCTTTTATATTTTATAAGTATTCTTTCACGGGAATAGGCAAACCCTAAGACATATCATTAAATATATTTAATTCTCATTAATAGAATTGCAATAGGTCAAAAGTTATAACAGTTTAAAACAATAGTAAACTTTAGTCAAGTCCCTTGAAAAAAAACCATTTTTCCATTGCAACAGTACTCTTCTAAGGCAGCAACGCAATATATTAATTGTAAGACTTATTTTATGTTACTAATGTTTATCCTACTAATAAACTTCACTACACATACAAGTCTATCACTAAACATTTATCCCATTGCGACAGCATCATTTTAAAGCATTTAAAAACTAGATTGTTTTAGTTTTTATAGTTTGTATAATAATTAACTAGGTTTCAGTGGAAAAAGCTGACTTATTTTGTTATGTTGTATTATATCATTTAGTGGCCACATGGTTAATACACATTATCTTCATTTAAGCACTACACAACCAACCACAATCGACATTTTTAGTGGAGAGCCACTCGGAATTTTCAAAGCTCAAGAACCTAATTATGGTACAAAACTAGACGTATGGGACAGTCTTAAAGAAAGAGAGATTACGCTCGCAACGACACAGCCACCGGCCAATTATTTCCAAAAGATGATACTTTGGACAGAACAGGGAAAAGTATGGAAATTCCCTATTGATAATGAACAAGGTTGGTGTTTATGTTGTACTAACAGTGACCCGCGGTTCCTCTCGCCTTAAATTTGTCTCCTCTCCTTGAGAGTTGCATATTATAGTAAAAAGTAAAATCAAATCAAATAAGACTTATACAAATCAGTCAGATATTTTGTGAGATAACCTATTTATTGTAAAATATAATACAAGATATTTAATAAAGGAGCATAAGCAACTCAAATTGTATGTTACTATATATTTAAGATCATCCTAAAGTGATGTTTCTTGCTTTGCATAGAAATATTCATATAATTAATAAGACATTATAGGTTACAAAAATACTTAAAGTGAATTCGAATGAAAAAATTATCAGAGTTCTAACAAATGTCACATTTTTTGTTCAACTATATTAATCTGGCTGTTAAATAAATTTAAGGTTACAAGTTTTATTTAACTATAGCATAATAATAGAGTTTTTAGCTAGTTTTAAATTCTATCTATATTTGATTTGTCATTATTTAAATATTGTACTCTGTAAAAAAAGAGATTTGTTGTGTAAGTTTTCAGAATACAATAGAATATTATTTATCTGTTTCACTATTTGAAAATTTTAAGTACTAGCTACCGATAAGTTGAAAATCTGTCAATTTTGATGTGTTTCGTTAGCAGCAATGTGAGCTAGTCACCTGTCGATTTGATGTTTTTACTATATTACAAGTTTATTTTATTATTATTACCTTACTAATCTAATACACAATTTACAGGTTTCGAAGAGGAACAAAAGGTTCACTTTTCTGAACATATATTCCTTGATACTCACCTCGAAGACTGGTGCCCTAAGAAAGGTCCTGTAAGACACTTCATGGAACTCGTGTGTGTCGGACTCTCCAAAAACCCTTTTTATACTGTCCAAGAGAAGAAAGACCACATAATGTGGTACAGAGAATACTTTGAATCTAAAAAGAACCTACTGAATGAAGTAGGAGCATGGAACATAAAACCCAATAACACTGAAGCCACAACTTAAAACAATTTTTTGTTATAATATATAGATTAGTTAAAATAAAACATGCATTTTCATTATTACATCACTTTATTGCACCTTTGGAAGTACACTTCGTTGCATATTCGATGTATCAAGTCACCATTATTTAAAGTAAGTAGATCTTTCATATGCCTAAATCGCAAACAATCTTGATGATTGACAAAATATCAAGTTAGTATAAATGTTACAATGATTGAAAAATTTCTACAGCTCTGGAACATTCTATAGAGCATTAAGACACTACTAACTGAAGAGTACAAGACAAAAACAAGCGTTTACGAAAGAATAAATTGAAAAACTTCATTTCTCTTGTTAAAATCGGCCAAGTAGGAAGAATGATTGTAGGATTATGCAGTTATGCTGCACTGTTTGCCTAAGTCATTTTCTACCATTTTAAAATACTAAGTTTAAGCCGCACAACGAAAAAAATAATGCTTGTTTTTCTCCCATACTCTTCTCTATCCGTATATTATATAAACACGTCCAAGACGCAAAGCTATTGCAGCTTCATTAAAAAGTACCCACCCAATCATGTATAAAACAAGGAACTAGTTAAATCTAAGTACATATTCTTATATTATTCATCGTATACCTTCAAAAGCCTCCAAATCGTTCCAATTTTAAAATATACATATAAAAAAATATGTTTACAAATCACACAGAAAAAAATGGTTAATTATAACACGATGGTATCTGCGCAAATAGACATATAGACTACAAAAAATGTGAATATTACAAAAGAGGCTTTTAGTAATGCTACTCTCATACCTGCGTGTATCTCTACGAAGTTTTGTCTATGGTCACAATAAATTTAGGTGTGGGAAGACATCGAAAAAAAAAAATAGGATTGCAACTCAATAATTAGGCCTGCCGTTTTAACACTTATCAAAGAAACCTAGAAACTCTTAATTTCGAGTAACTATTGACAAAGATGTGTGAACGTGTCTCTGCGCCTTTTGATTTGATTGATGAATTTTGAGGTTAGTTTTAAGCGCGGTAAATAGCCGAAACTTCGTCAGGCAGGTACGGGAGTTGCATTAATATAACTGATCTAAAAATAAAGTGCACTTTATTACTAATTCAACTAAATTAACATTTTGTGAACCACATTCTAATGTATTTACCTATCAATACAACCTACAAATTAACTGAAGGAATGAATTCTAAATAACTCATACTGTGACCACATAAAGGTCTCAAAGAGAAACGTTGTGTTACCTAATTCTAAAAATTAACTGAGATATTCAGATGCACCTTTCCATCTTTATTTACTAGTAAAAATGTAGACATTATGAAAATCTTTAAGATTCGTAAACTTTCATTTTAAAGTTGTCTTTTTTTTTCAATGTTTTAATTGTAATTCCTTGATATTCGTTGTATTTATACATTAAATTAATATAAATGTTAATCTTAAAGGTTGAATGTGCTGATGATAGAATGCTTGAGTTAACAAAACATCGCCAGTTATCACAAGTTAATGTGAACTAGATTAGATAATTCATAATATTAATCCGTGAAATGACTCGGTTCATTCATTCGTGTAATTTCAATAGGAGACATTTTTATTCCTTTGACAATCTCAATTAAAATAATAAGTATTTTTCGAATGCAATTCGATTAAATTCATATTAAAAAATAAGTCACAAGACTTAGAATGTTACAAGCAATTCATAACTGGAGAAGAAAAAAATAGACCAAAGTAACAAACTTTTAATTATTTTTTACCCCTTATAACGCAATAGTGGCAAGATTTGTTAATAAGTAACATTATGAATGAGCCTGTGTACTTAAGAATATATTGATCAATAAGATAAAGGAAAATATTTTCAGTGTTATTGTTTTAATATCTTACAACCTATGATCAATATCGTCTCAATCATTATCTATTTAATAAACTTAAAATGCATGCCAGTAATTAATAATTCGAAACCGCGTATTTTGCCATTAATATAAGTTACGAAAAACATATTTAATCTATCTTTAGACTATAGAGATGTACCTGCTATACGAAAAATAGCCATAGATTAAAAAGAATAGCATAATTTTCAACTTTATTGAATTGGCAACAAATGCATAATAATAGATTGAAACAAACTCAATATTTTATTATTGAAAAAAAAACAATTACTTGCAACAAGCAAACTAACTTCTAAAATGTTACATAAAAGAATGTTTAAAAGGAATGATTTTAGGTTAGGTATAAAAAATCTTGTACATTATAATGGAATGTATATTTTTATCTGTCGTTATCATTCAAATTGTAACCGGTTCATGAAATATGTGCTCTTTAGACGGAGTACGGAAGGGAGTTATGCTCAAATAACAGTTAAGGAATAATTCATAATCGTGTTTATGATTTTAAAGGTCGCAAGCTCGTGGGTAAGTACAAAGGTCACCTGTCAGTCAAATTAGACATTAATCAATGTCAGAGCGTGCCATGTGAATCGAATATCTTTGAGGTAAAAAAAATATATGTTGCAAAAATGAAATTCCTAGATTGTAAATTAAACAGAATCCAAATATCAGAGGGTATGTTTAGACCAACTGTATATAAAATGTAATAAATACATCACCAGTAATTAATTCTGTAATGACAGACCATATTATTTTTATCCAGATAATAAATTAAAAAAAGATATAAACAAAGTATATTTATACAGATAACAAAAAGGTAGAATTCCAAAACGACTTTCAAACATCGATATGCAATATAAGGCTCTACGCGCACGTGCGATTTTCCGACGGGCTCTAATGAAAAGATTAATTCTGTGTACCCGTTCAATAGGAAACGTTATTTTAACGTGACATTTTATTATTTCATTAAAGCGCGTTTTATAATCGCACGTGCAACACGCCTTACGGACTTAACGGCTTTAGAAAATGTTACACAGAAAATATGCAAAACCTATTTAGTTCCATAGGAAACCGGTATATCCGAAAGTATATTAAGCAACTAACTAATAAACATATATCCCCTAGATTCATTATTGTGTTGTTATAAAAAAATGTATCCCCAACTGAATGTATATTGTCTATCGTATGTATAGACGAGAATACCTCCCAATTGACATCGCTGATTGGACGACTGTTTGAATCATCTACTGCTTATTACATCACCTGAAATGTTATATTCAATTATCTATACTAATATTATAAAGTGGTAAAGTTTGTGCATTTGTGATATTGTAGGAGGTAATTTCAGTAACTACTGGTCCGATTTGAAAAATCCTTTCAGTGTTTTATAGCTCATTTAGCAAGGAAGGTTATATAGGCTACATATCGTCACGCTAAGGATAATAGGAGCAGAGCACCAATAAATAATGTATCAATATCGTTTTATTTTCCATCTTAAGAGATTCCGCTCCGTGTCAGCGTTAGCCCAAAGTAACTATTTCACGCGGACGAAGTCGCGGGCAGAGGCTAGTACTATTGAAAGCCAATATTATATGAATCCACCATCAGGCATATATATATATATATATATATATTTATTTATTGAAGCACGCCATAGTGACTGCACTACGCCTGGTGTTAAGCATAGTACAATCCAAAAACATCGGCAACCACCGAGAGACAGATTATCCATCGCCGGTCGCCGCTGTCATGCCGGCCATAATGACGAAAGTCGCCCGGTACTGGATATTCACAGGCTGATCCCGAAACGCGACGCGCAGAAGCGAGTCACTATGGCGGGCTTTTTCGCCATGTACATGGTGGTTGCGACACAGTCGGGCTGTAAAACCATACCACCCCGCTTTCGCCATTGTCTCGTTCGTTGATCAGCAGGGTGCACCACGTGCAGGTGAGGTTGGCTTGGGTGTCTCAAGTCTTAAGATGTTACGCGACACCCCTTACACCTTACATATAGTCTCAATTAGGACTCCAACACTTAACCTTCTAAGGCCCAAGCTATAATAATCGAGATGATTTAAAAACCCAGTGTTCAAATACCTGTACTATATGTTTTCACATGTTCTGATCCACGCATTTTAGTTTTTTAAACGAAAAACTCAAGCAATATCTTTGATCTCCTGTTCATTTAAATGCACATTAGACGTTTAGATGATCCTGAGTTTTAAATAAAAAATACATTTTTAGTATTTTATTCAATAATATAGCATTAATCACAATATTAGGTGAGATTATAGTTGGCGTGACACCTTAAATTATAACATTAGGCTTCTGGGAAATGATTTGTTTTTCAAACTTGGGCCTGAGTACTACATGTCAGTTGTACACTAAATTTTACATTGGATCTCACGAAGTTTTAATATATAGTATTCATAATTCAAATAATAATAAAATAAATAATATCGTAAGTTTTGCTCAGATTATAAGTTGCACTATACTTTAAACGATTTTTCGTTAGATTATTATTTCAGTGTTCCAACAAAATGGTGGTTCCCTTGTTAGTACTTTCCAGGGAGATGTTAAGGCATGTCAGAAACCATGGTCCGTACATTTAGACTACAAAAATGTGAATATTACAAAAGAGGCTTTTAGTAATGATACTCTCATACCTGCGTGTAACGCTACGCAGTTTTGTATATATCATTTTCTGTTCACTTCACTTATGTACAATAACCAAACTCTATTATATAAAACACCACCAATTTTACAAAATATAGAATTAAATAACACAAGATTATGAATAAAATATAAAATCCACTACATGACAGACCTTTTTTTTTTGATCTGACTACGCTATTGACCTAGCAAGGCCTTAACAGCTTCACCGGACTACGCATGACCGACCAAAATCCCGCCAAAAACCTAGTATAAAAACACGAACGGTAATTATCGGCTCAGTACCTTAAGCGCTCACCTTAGTAGTCTGGTTAAGTTTTTTTTTTTCCAAATGTCTACGCATTGACCCAGCAAGGTCTTAACAGCTTCACCGGACTACTAAGGCGAGCGCTTAAGGCACTCGGCCGATTTTATTTTGGCAACCAGCTCAAGGGTGCATGGCACACCTCGGCTTGGCTGTTGCCTGTTGCATGCAAAATCGCGACCTATCTTAGCTAACCTAGCTAACTATTCATATATGTATGAGTTGTTGAAACGTATATGTGTACCAAGCATACACGCCTCAACAACTCCTCCATATATGTATTATCGGAAAATTGAGAGTTTTTCAGTTCGATAAGGGAAAAAAGTAAACCCTTCCACTTTCATGTGTAAGCGTGTAGGCGTGCACGTGTGTGGGGGTGATCGTGTAGTGTTGTAGCAGTGATGTATATTGATGTATATTTGTGTGTCACCGTATCGCGCAAGCAACGCACTCAAGGGCTCCATACCGAGGGATCGAACCTAGGCTTGAGCCGCTGCCGTGGGAGGCCTAATCGAGTGAATCCGGT
Source organism: Antheraea mylitta (assembly GCA_014332785.1). Classification (NCBI taxonomy): domain Eukaryota; kingdom Metazoa; phylum Arthropoda; class Insecta; order Lepidoptera; family Saturniidae; genus Antheraea; species Antheraea mylitta. Next base: position 2,884,470 of record JACEII010000053.1, on the reverse strand, counting down.
TAAGCTGTAAAGGCCTTGCAAGGCCAATAGCGTAGTCAGTTCGAAAAAAAAAAACGAACGGTAATTATTTAAAATCAGGGTGACCAGGAGAGGAACGTGAAAAATTCCCAAAATGAAGGCAGATCAGTGTTGTAGCGAAGATCTATAAAATGTAGTTCGACTAATTTTAGGTAATTTATTAACTTAGTTACAAAATTAAGCCTAATCATTAACCATTAATATCGAAGTTATTTTGTAATCGATTAAGACAAAATCGATTCTTAACATCAGTACAAACTTCACACCGTTTTTTTTACAATTTCTTACCATAAAACTGATATAGCTCCAATTGTCTAGGTCTGATAATTAATTACTAACTCCAGACATTTTGTAAGGGATTAAATTAAAAAAAAACAATCGAACCTTATCACTAGAGACGTTACATTTATTTCACAACTTCTTGGTAGAGTTTTTGATGGGACCTTGGAACGTCATGTAGTGGACTTTATATTTAATTATGAATAAATAAACGAATTAATAAATCTTGTGTTATTTGCCTCTCTATTGTGTAATATTGGTGGTGTGTACGTAATATAATTCGGTTATTGTGCACAAGTGAAGTAGGTCGGAAATAATACCACGGAGCATGGAATATGATTTGCCACAAAAACTCCCTGCAAAGTTCTAACAAGAGGGCCACCAACTTGTTACTTCATTAAAATGATTGCAGGAAATCTACTAGATGATTGGTTGCCAAAAATAAAATAAAAAAAAAGCAATTGATATAAAATTTTATCCTGTTATTACCTGGAGTATCTGACTGGCTTCAAAAGCTGTGCCAGGTAGAAGGACGATAGGGGCAGCGACCCGACCTGCTTCCACGCACACCATGTTAGGGAACTCATCGTCTCCTAAATCAGGGATTTCTTTCGCATACTCCGCCCACGGGTTCCAAACCACTGCCGAAATATCAACATCTTAATCATTCGCCATTTGTGTCGCTACATTTCGAAATGTGTTAAATCCAATGATATTATAACTATACGGATACGTCATAAGCTTCTTGACAGCGCCTTGTTAAAACTAGGATAGTTAGCTTATTTTTGACGACTGTTCCATCAATCCGCCCGTATCTAAGCAACATATCTTTTTCCTGACCGATATTAAGAATATGCCATCCTAGTTTCACATTTTATCTATGACAGTGTGGAGTCTTACTTACGTATGTGTGCGTTATCGTGCCATTTGTTTAGTCAGAATATCATGTAAGTAACGTATCTTTAGTTATATCATTGGCTAAAAACAATTTTAATCGTTCATATAACATGTTTAGTTTTTTTAAGTTTTTATACACTGAGAAGGAAGTTCAAATTTTGCCGTGTATAAGAGTTTTAGTTTTTTTAATGATCTTAATATTTTGCATGTACAAAATTTGAAGATCTTGAAAAATAACGTAAAATATTAGCAACGGCTAACATTGGATTTAACTTAGGGAGAGGGGTTGCGTTAGGCGCAGGTGCGGACGCTGTCGGTGCGCGTGACGCGCGCGGCAGGCTCGGAAAGGCCTGTCGAGAGTCGAGAGGCTTTAGACGAACGGCGCATTTCTAATACCCACGAACTCGTCTGCGATATGTATTATCTTACCATATTTTTTATATACAGAATATAACACTGACTCTATATGAAAAGATGACCTTAGAATTTTTACTGACCCCGTTTAAAAAAAGATTTAAAAAAATGTTGCCAGATTTATCTGCCCCACTTTGGGTCCACTCAACTTATGGACGTGTTTAATCCTAGTCCTACAGTTATTCTTTAGTAAAATCGTTGAATTAGATTACGTAGACAAAATTTTGATCATTTCTAACATGTCCCTCCCCTTTTCCAGCAAAAGTAAGCAAGGCTTACCCTACTTCCAGGTTTACGAAATCATCAGAGTAAAATTTGTACAGATTTATATACTTTCTCAATCTCTTTGTAAGCAAAAAAAAAAAACGGTAGTAAATAAATAACACACTCTCTCTCTCTCTCTCATAACACTTTACCATATGCTGAGCTGGATACCATTTCATAATGCTCCGATATGCGTATTTTTATCCACTCTTGTATACTTTACATTTTGTTATACATTATGAATAAAACATATTTTTCTTTCTTTCTTAAATATATATTATCGACATTCTTGTAATTCAGAACGACATTAGCGATGTCGTCAAAAATTTGTAAAACATAACCTCCTTTTTGATGCTTACACAATACTTTAATGGATCCTTTACAAAGGTTAACCTCACCTCAAATGTTACTAAAACATCGAATTATGTTTTGTTCTATTATCCACTTCTACTATTGCCCTGCTCTAAATAAATGCTTAATTGGACGGAACGTTTCATTTATTTTGCATTGTGAATGCAGTCATGTTATACGGCAGATCAGATATACAATCTGCAATAAGCATAAACTCTTTATTCTCTTACCGGTATCAGGGAAATTGTATTTCTGTATTCTCATTTTGCGTCCGCTGACGACGTTCGTTATGATGTGCTCCTGCATCGTGTTCTGATAGATCCTCTCCGTCCGTTCGTTGATGGTCACTACTTCGCGAGTCTCCTGATAAAGGCTTCCATCTCTCATCTGCAATGTTAATTTTAAAAACCTTATTTTTTTTCAATTTTTAATATAATTCATTATAACAATTGCAAGTTACTTATTTTTAAAATTTTAGTAAATGCCACAAGTTATAACTGTGTTGCATCCACTAACGTTCACTGCCGTAAACACTTTAAACAATACATATATAACAAGGAGACATAAGAATAAAAAAATTTAGCCATCACGGGACGCCTAGCAAATGTGAAACATCGAAACTATTCGAATTAAACGAATCTCAAAATCTCTAATTGTCAAATTACACTATAGGTATGCGAGCTCAATGCGGCAAGATATATTGCACAAAGTGGCTTGCATGGCAGTGCGTCGCCACGTTCACACACTCGCCACGTCAATAATCAGGTCTACCCGCGCCTAGAGACGTTTCACATCAAAAGACCTAATTAATATAAAAGAACAGAAGATAGTATACAGAACTATATTTTACGTAAGCACAATTTTGAACATTTCTGACCCGTTCTATTTCTTCGTCCGCATAAGTAACAAGAACTCTTACTCCCTACACTTCTATACATAAATAATTGGATAGTTTTGACAAAATCTCTTGCAAAATTGATAGATCCTAAACCAAAGGTAAAACATAAATCTTCCCACCAATTTGGTGCCTACGATACACTTGAATAGTCCCGTCATTCGAAAGAATTACCATTATAATCAATTTTCTAACGATTATTCATAATCGATTTTCATGACATACTAGTTCTAATTTTCATTACTGATTAGCTTTTTAAATCTACAATTTAATGATATGACCTTATTCTGACGAATTGTTATGAACTATAAGTATTCAAATTGAAAAAAAAATATATTTCAGCCCATTGATGCCCATATTACTTGATTTGTTTAACAATTATTTATAAATCGAAAACTTACCGGCACATAGATAACTTGTCATAGTATTATTTTCGTCAGATATTATATTACGATTTTTCATAATAAATATACTTAATAGTAACTTAATCGTCGTGTCATTTCGGAGATTAACCTCGACAAATAATATATACCTTAAATTTATTTTCACGTATCGAAGTTATGCTAATTTATATTAGTACTATACCTACGATAGAAGATAGTGGAAATAAGGGATTACCCTGTCAATGAACATGCAGCCGTGCAGTCCGGTAATCTGGCACCGCCGCACGTCCGGCACCTTGAAATACGTGTGCAACAACAGCTGGCAGCTGAACGTGAGCTCCTTGCTCGGATTGTACACGCCTATGTTAAAATGCAACTCCTTTTCGCGCAATATCAGCCTATATGTCAGTCTAAATCTGTCGACAATATTTTACAACATTTCTTTTTTGTGTCCTTACATAGGGATCGGAACAAGGGCGTAGGTACAGGTACGAGAACAGGAATAGGGCTGGGACTAGGTAAGGTCGTGTTACGATTACAGTTAGTTCAGGAACTAACAGAAAATTAGGGATGCGGACGCGGACGAGGAGACGATCTCGGAAAAACATCATTGGCGAGTGGCAGTGGAGAGGGTGACTAGTCCAGCTAAACTAAGGGGAGAAGGAGTGAGGAACCTGATCTTTCATTGTACCGGTTTGGCAGACTGGGAGACAATCGGAAAACGAGGCTGCTACAGTCGGTGTGGCCAGTAGCCTGTTGCTGGGGGTGTCGTGGAGCATACTCACGTTACCCCCGTGACAGCCTCATTAGTGCGGTGAACGATACATCGTGGAGTGTTTTAGCCGGTAGCAGCCTTCGCCACTACCCACGCTCCCCTGAACCTCTGCGTCTCCCATGTAAGATTTATCTCCACGTAAAAGAAGGGCGTAACTACGCTACATCAGCTGTATCATTGATACGAGACCCCCAAATTACAAGGGCTATGAGGTGTATAAAGAAAGATTCGTAAAATGTAACCCGCAATCTCCATTTCGTAGTAACAACGTGAATTAATGGTTAAAATGAAAAATAACGATAGTGCTTTAAATACTAGTGACTGCTTTGTTACATGTCGTTTGGAGCAATATACAATTTAGCAATAACAAAGATACGCTCGATTCAAAGAAGATAAACGTAGACCCACAAATGTATTAAAATCACCAAATATAAATACTTCAGTTACTATAAAAAAAACATTTTAATAATTTCTGACAGTAAAAATACAATTTCACGTCATATTCTGTTCAAATTTATTAAGGCAATGAGCCGGATCGTTCGATGATGGAAAATGATGCAATCATAGCATGGTGATAAGAGTTTGTCTAATTTAAATTTTAATGGACGCACTTGAGAGCGAGTCTTCACCTAGAATGAGTCTGTTACCACATTGATCCATTGTTTCATTTAATATCAGGTTAGATTATAGTCAGACGCAAATACATGTAAATTGTATTTAAAAAAAAGATGTTTCCTTATTTAATTAGGGAGACGTAACTGAGAATTTCATAGGGCTGTGTAGTAAAAAAACAAACTTCGCCCACTCACTGGAAATGCCACATGGACCTAGAGAAGTCATCGTCCATGAGCGAGAAGATGGCCTCGACGTCGCCGCTCGGCAGTCTCTCGGGCATTTTTTCCACGTGCCAGCGGGCAACCCGGGCGAACCCGTGCATGGGACCGAATGCCCATTGTCCGAATTGAGCTGCAAATACAATAGACTCGTATGACATAATTTATCTAGATTACAATGTTTCTATTATCAGCCAAATGCACGTAAAGTCGAAGGAACATAATAAGCCCTATACTTTTATTTTAACAATGACTTCCAAAAGCACGCCAATGGGTCCTTTTTCGAGTCATGATTTTCAAGCAAATAATTTGTCGCAAAATGCATATATGTATTTTTCTACAAATATATTTTTGAGCTTCAGTTTCTATTTACTGATTTATCATCTTTTATCATAACGACAAAAATGGATAAATAATTGTTTATATTGTATAAACACTTTAAAAAATAATCCCAGACCATAGACCCGTCTCCAGTCCCATACCGCGTCTGTCTGTCTGTTCGCGATAAACTCAAAAACTACTGAACGGAATTTCATTTGGTTTTCAGCAGTGGATAAAATGATTCTTGAGAAACGTCTTGGTATATAATTTGCCAGGGTTTTTTTAATCAGGGCGGGACAACGCCTGCCAAGTCCACTAGTGTCTAATAAAGATAACCTATATTCATTGCTACATATCTGGTAAATCCTTAAAAACTTTGAATCGATCGCTTATTCTTTTAAAGCATCATTTAAATAGCATAAATTTGTACAAATACTTCGCATTAAATTGTTCCACTTACAGTATGTTTTCTTTTATCGTGTTAAGTACATTTATTAATTACAATAAACAACCTAACAAACAATCGAATATCAAAGCAACAGGCACTTATTTTAATTAAAGTTTAGTTTATAATTTGGAAATGAAAATATTTATATAACAAATAATTATATCGCAATACAAAAACTATGAAAAATCATTTAAAAAACATTATTATCTTATATAAATTTTATAAGTTATCATAACAATTACTCCATAGTGATAAAAATGTTCAACAACGCCCCATTCTACTAATCGATAAAGTATGATACACCATAATTAGTGAACATGTTGGACGAGCGAGTAATGTCAAGTTGACAGTTATCGATTAATTTACGAGATATTGAAAACATAGACTATAGTGCTGTCTTTCTTTCTTTTTACATTAGCTACGAGTCTATTACAACTAAATTATCATTGTCTAAATTAATACATATATATTAATCGTGTTGCATAGAATAATTAAAACAATTTTTTACTCCGTTTTTTTCGTTTTGTTTGTGGCCAGTTCGTAGTTAGGTAGTTTTACTTTATGGTTTTTAGAGAAGACTGCAAAATATTTATTCTCTATTGGTAAAAAATTATACAACATTTGAATTGTAGGATTAAAAAAAACTTTTAATTATTACATAAATAATAAGATAATTTTGAATGCATTTCTATATAAAACTTGTCGAATAACAAATATAAAAATTGAGTCGTCACGGGACACCTGGTAGATGTGAAACATATGTGTAACGTAGTAAACAACACTGTATACACTATAAGTATGCGAGCTCATTGCGGCATGAGAGATTGCGTTTAGTCGCTTGCGCATGGTCGCGTCGCCACGTCTCACACACATCACCATGCCAACAATCAGGTTTACCCTCACCTATAAATGTTTCACTTCAAAAGCAGTAACGAATAAATGACATACAGAATTTTTTGTATACTTACGAAAAACAAATGGTATTCCTCCTCGTATAGGCCTTTTTCCGTCGAAAATAGCTTGTTTACTGAAAAAAAAAAAACAAAAATATAAAGAACCAGGTGAGAAACAACTGTTAAAATTACAGAGTAATTTGCGAATCATCAAGTGCATCGGGCACTTAAAACCTGGAGAATACAAAACTGGATCAGCCACCGGTACCTACAATTATTGTCCAACTACTTCAGTTAACTCGGGTAAATTAAGCAATTATCTATTTTAAACTCAGAGCGGTAAGCAATAATATATTTAATATACTGGTGTACTGTATATTAGCCGCCATTTTTCATTTGTATTTTTAGACACGTTTCCCCATACATGTGCTATTTTTTCATTTCCCGTTTTTGTTTAAAATGGAACTTCTTATGAGAGGGATTTGCAATTCTGATCTGGAACCCTTGGTTGGACGAAAAGTGGTGGAGGTTAACGCTGTGTCGGGTAAAACCTCGAAAATAACCGTTCTCGTCCGATCATCGAAGTTAAGCAACGTCGGGCACGGTCAGTACTTGATTTTTTTTTTTTTTTTTAAAACGAATGTCTACGCTATTGACCCAGCAAGGTCTTAACAGCTTCAACGGAATACTAAGGCGAGCGCTTAAGGCACTCAGCCGATTTTATTTTGGTAACCAGCTCAAGGGTGCACGGCATACCTCGGCTTGGCTGTTGCCTGTTGCATGCAAAATCGCGACCTATCTTAGCTAACCTAGCTAACTATTCATATATGTATGAGTTGTTGAAATGTATATGTGTACCAAGCATACACGCCTCAACAACTCCTCCATATATTTATTATCGGAAAATTAAGAGTTTTTCAGTTCGATGAGGGAAAAAAGTAAACCCTTCCACTTTCATGTGTAAGCGTGTAGGCGTGCACGTGTGTGGGGGTGACCGTGTAGTGTTGTAGCAATGATGTATATTTGTGTGTCACCGTATCGCGCAAGCAACGCACTCAAGGGCTCCCTACCGAGGGATCGAACCTAGGCTTGAGCTGCCGTGGGAGGCCTAATCGGGTGCAGTCAGTACTTGATGACAGCCTAGTAGCTTCGCGTAACGTTGGAGTTTTCTTGTTTTTTTTTTTTAAAATTAAAATGTTTCCCTTTAATACAAAAGTTTCACCTCTATCGAGCGTCTTTACGGCACACCCTTTAAAAAAAAAAATATAATAAAGTAAACAGGGTCTGTGTCTAGAAGAGTACAATATAAAATTAAGTTCTTACATCTAAAATTTATCTCAGACCAAATAAAATGAAGGTACATTAAAAAAAACGTTTGTTAACAATATATTTTATCTATTACATACAATTGTATTTATGGAGTTAAATAATCACGACATAGTTGTTTTAGGTACATATATAAATGTATATTTACAAATAGATAACCTTTATTATCTTTTATGTAACTATAACTTCCCATAACCTCTTCTTTTACTATTATCATTATTTTCAATTAATGTATAGGAACGTAAAAATACTCGTCTAGAACCTAAAACGCTATATGATAAAGATAGAAAAATGTATAGTCAGTAGTATTGATACTCAATCCATAAACAAGAGCCTACATCCAACTATAAACAATACTGACATCTAGAAGAATTAATACTCCGGTTCGCTTTTTTCTATTTTTGGCGACAAATGTCAAGTAAATTCATTAATATCATTGTCTAATAGGTAATGATATTACAAGGCGATCATTTCAATGTTCTAACAAGATGGTGGCCGTCTTGTTAAAACTTTTCAGTGAGTTTTCATGGCGAGTCAGAATATATGCTCCGTGCTATTATTTCCCATACACAACTATGTACAATAACCAAACTATATTACATAGAACACCACCAATAAATATAGCGCCAAATAACACCACATTATGAATAAAATATAAACCAACTACATGATATCCCACGATCCCGCCAAATACGAGAGGCTCGCTTTTATTTTATTATTCTTGGGAAAGCCCATAGGATTGTAGTCTTTTGAGTTAATTTTTTTTCGAACTAACTACGCTATTGATCTAGCAAGGTCTTAACAGCTTCACCGGACTACTCTTTTGAGATCGATTGAACATATGTAGCTATAATCCGCTGAGATCGTTTAACATCAAATTGAAGCGGTGCTTGTCTGCTACGTCATATATAAAAATTCCATGCGCTTATGACCACACAATAGAAATGAAAACATGTGGTTGAAACAACTAAAGGCGAGTAAACCCGAAACAGCGTCACTGATCCGAGCATGATGATTTACTTTGATTGTTCGAGACACCTAAAGAAGTTCTCAATAAAAAAAACGTAACAAAGCAAGTTTCTGAATAGCGCAGCGTTAATGATACAATACATGCATTAGCCATTAGCCGATACCGCAATAGTTCATCCGCACCGCATGAGGCTAAACACTAGCATTATGCCCCCAGCTCACGTATCAAACGTGATCAGTTTTAGCGGCTGCATTCCTTAGCGGCCGGGAGACGATGCAAAAACCACCCTTATATTATAAATGCATCAGTGGACAGGTCGATCGCGACAAAAACGGACTGGAACAGGCCGAGTATAAATTATTTATGCCATTTTTAGCATTTCGGAGTTTGTTCAGCCGACGGACGATGACGAGGTGCGCGCGGCGGCGCAGTGTCCGAGGCATGTCGCCATGCCGCGTTGCATTGTGCGGTGTCTACTATTTTTCTTCATTATTCCAAGATTACTAGCATAATATAACATTATTTATTATTTAACACGTATAATCCTAAAATCTAAATACTATTTTAATAATACAGTACTGGGAATTAATTTCATATCCACGGAAAGAGTATAATGGCATAGTATAAATAAAGATAATTTATAAACTTTTTTTTCGTGAAAATAGTTTTATGATTTCACGGGAACTTCTGATATATTTTATCTGCATTCGATATGGGCTACCTTTTGAAGTGTAATTCTCTCAATAAGTACTACTGATTTTTTTTTTCTAACTGACTACGCTATTGACCTAGCAAGGTCTTAAGAGCTTCACCGAACTACTAAGGCGAGCGCTTAAGGCACTCAGCCGATTTTTTTTTGGACAACTAGCTCAAGGGTGCACGGCACACCTCGGCTTGGCTGTTGCCAGTTACATGCAAACACACGACCTATCTTAGCTAACCTAGCTAACTATTCATATATGTATGAGTTGTTGAAACGCATACGTGTACCAAGCATACACGCCTCAACAACTCCTCCATATATTTATTATCGGAAAATTGAGAGTTTTTCATTTCGATAAGGGAAAAAAAGTAAACCCTTCCACTTTCATGTGTAAGTGTGTAGAGGCGTGCACGTGTGTGGGGGTGATCGTGTAGTGTTGTAGCAGTGATGTATATTTGTGTATCACCGTATCGCGCAAGCAACGCACACAAGAGCTCCCTACCCAGGGATCGAACCTAGGTTTGAGCGGTTGCCATGAGAGGCCTAATCGGGTTGCTATTTGACAAAAATATGCCAAAATATCAATTACATAGGAAACGTTGTCTAAGTTGTTAAAATAAATTGTACCTAATATGTAATTATTATATAAAATAGGCTTATTATCATATAAAATAATTCTCAGATATCAACTTAGTATTACATTTGAGTCCGTAGATAGTCTGGATTCACAATTGGAAACGGTGGATGTCGCTGTAATTGGGTTTATTAATAATTATCGTGTTTAAAAATACAATTGAAATAATAATTGTAATAATCGATTTGGTACAGATGAATTTTCACGGGTCATATACGTATTGTATAGATAATATTTAAGACATATTAAACGATGAACAATGTTTAATTAATTACTGTTTCACATAAATAAAAAATAATAATAGTATAATAGATAGATTTCATTATTAGTTACATAATAAGAATGAGCTAATCAGTCAAGATAAAGAAATCTAAAAGGTCCATAGATGGCGCTAAATTGAAATATTTTGATTCATTAAAAGTTATATACATATGCGGATGTTTTTATATTTATTCAATAATTTTTTTATAGTTAATCACAATTAATGTAATTGAACTCGGCAAAAATCATCTATCGTCAATACTGGGAAGACATATATCAGCAATATATGTAGGTTAGTTTTTTTTTTTTTATATTGGACCCGGTAGGTGATGCTGCGAACGGGTTTTAGGATTATTTTTAAAGTTTTTTCACATACCGACGGCGTATATATTTGAGTAAGCCCCTGTATAGTTCGGATTACCAATTGAAAACGGTAGATGTCGCTGTAATTGTGTTTATTAATAATTATCGCGTTTAAAAATACAATTGAAACAGATAATAACCGATTTGGTGCAGACGAAGTTGCATGGGTCAGCTAGTTGATGAATAAAAATGTATCCATTTACCTCTTCTTAATTTATACTTAAATAACGATTATACACTATCAAAAATGTCTAAGCAACATGTACTAATTTAAATTTTAGGATGGTTCTTCACATTATAACGTCGCATTTTATTTTTAAAATGATATCTTTAGGGTTCTATGATGTAAAAATAACAGCTGTTGTCTTTATAAGTTCTTTTAATAACAGAAATGAACAATATTAGAATATACTGTAAAAACTAAGATACATAAGAATCTAAACTTTTTTTTTACAAAATGAAATTTCTAAAGAAAATGTATTTATTGTGAAAGAATAGAACAATTTAATACAAAGTATGGTCTCCTCTGCTATTCAGAACTTGTCGGCAACGATTATTCATTGAATTAATGAGACTGTTTATGTCATCTTGCGGTATTCGCTCCCAGTGGAATTGTAGCAAATCCTTCAGCTGTTGGGTTGTTGTCGCTCCGTCCAAGTCCTTCAAAACACGTCTCTGAAGCATGTCCCATGCGTGCTCGATGGGGTTGAGATCTGGCGATTGTGCAGGCCAGGGCAATACCCGGATGTTCTCCGTTGCAAAGTATTCACTGGTTCGCCGAGCTGTATGTGAACTCGCATTGTCATGCATTAACCTAAAATCGGAGCCAAAGGTTTGTGCAAAAGGTCTGAGAATATTCTCAATGTAATTTTCAGCATTCATGTTTCTATTTACAAAAACGAGCTCAGTTCGCCTGTTCTTCATAATACCCGCCCATAACATAACTGTTGAGCCGCTGTATGGATGAACTTCCTGAACGCACCTGAGCCTTTCAGTATTTCCGGGCCAACGATACAGTCGCACCCTTCTTGTATCAGGCTTAAACCCGAATCGCGACTCATCGGAAAACATAATTTTATCCCATTGTTCCTGGGTCCATGTTATGCGTTCTCTACACCATTCATATCGACGAGCGCGATTCCCGTGACGTATCGGTGGGCACCTCTGATTGGGCGTCGAGCTCGTAGCCCGTACCCATGCAGACGATTTCGCACAGTTTGAGGACTGACATCAACACCACTTGAAATTTGTAGCCTCAAACTTATCTCTCGAGCGGTTAACATCGGCTGACATCTTGCAGTCAGTTGTATGTACCGGTCTTGCCGAGTGGTTGTACTCCTTTTACGGCCTGGATGCTGTTCAGCGGGTTCTCCTGTATTATTGTAGCACTGCCAAAGACGACAAATAACACTTCTATGAATGCCAAAATGTCGAGATACCTGAGATTGATTACTTGTCGCTTGCAACATCCCAACAGCTCTTTGCATTACATCTGCCATCAAATGACGTCGCTTCATGACGTAAAGAATATCTAACAATTCAATTTTGTCGCTAACTTTATTTAAATGGTTGGTAAAATTATAAAGTCAAGACTAAACGTAGCAATTAAAACGCTCTTAAATTCAAACAAATTCGCAGTCACTTGAATTTTATGAAAAATCAAAACATAATCAAATTATTTTTACAACCAGCCAGTTTGTCATCAATAACAAAAAAGTTTACTTACCTACGCACTTTGTTTGAGTAAATACTTAGAAATTAATTAATATAAATGGTAAAATTTGTAATATCACGCATGTTGCTTAGACTTTTTTGATGTGTGTATTATAGCCCATATCACTTCCATAAAAAACAGACTTGACAACACATAATTTGTCAAAAAGATCCATTGAGCCGTTTAGGCTACAAACGTGCCCAATAAATAGATATTTCTGCGCAGTCCGATAAAATTATAAGCCGAAAGTACCCGGTATGCCAACACTAAATTAACATTAACCGTAATTCATACAATAAAATAAAGCAAAAAAGTAAAGTAGAACATGATTTAAAATTTCAATATATTTTTATGATTAATTCAAATATAACAATTTAATGTATGTTCCATTACTAATCGTATGGATATCGACTCTTGGAAATCTGATTACACTGGAAGCTTTCAAATTAATATATTATACAGAGCTGCACAAATTCACACAAACTATATATACAGTTGAACCACAAGCCGAACAAAAAGTCGTAGTCCGGTGAAGCTGTTAAGACCTTGCTGGGTTAATAGCGTAGTCATTTAGAAGAAAAAAAAAGCGAACAAAAAGTGAACCAGTTTGTATGGAACAACACAGATGAACATACATAGTTAATCATGCATTGTGTGCTGGACATGTACTTGATCAACGTAACAGGCCTATCCACAATTTAATCAACAAACTAAAATATCTTTATTTCGTTTATTTATTTACGTACATTGAATAAACTTTCAATAAACAGTCTATCTGTATATAGATAAGTTATTGAAACAAAAAAATCGAGGCACTCAAAAGAACTGCCGACCGTAGAAGAAGAAGAAGACAGAAGAAAGTCAAAAAAATAGAATAACTGTGTTCTCTATTGATTTTTGAATTAATTACGTTGTGAATTGTTTAAATTCCCACAAATTAAAATAAATTTGTAAATTATAATTATTCACATTTATTGGTACTCCGAACAATAATTATACACTTTTTGCAATATTCTATGTACACAGGTCCCTATATTACGCGTTATTATTCTGACGCAGCCGCGCAAGCGCAATAGGTTCGGACATGTTTACAAGCATGTCATAACGCGAAATTATAAATTCATCTCCTGCCAAATATATCGCTCAATGCGCCTAAAGGAGTTTTCACTTCAAAAGCTTTATTAAGTTTTTTTTGCGATATAGTTTACCAAGTAAATCTTTGCTAATATTACCAATGCAAAGGGGTTTGTTTGTTACGCTTTCACACCTTAATTAGTAAACCTACCATAAAGATATTTTGCATACACGTTGTAAGTGATAAAGAAAGAGACATAGGGTACCTTGCACCGAGAAGCGAAGTCACGAGCAAAAGCCGATATGGTTATAAGACTACGGTTTAGTCAAAAAGAAAAAAATATTTCCTAAAAAAAATATTTATTGCTAATATTATTAATTATAATTACTGTTTGTTATTAATAAGTAGCTCTTATTGGCGTTTTGCAGTAAATATTGTAACGTAGAATCCCCCTCCAAAAATACATAGGTCTGCCAAATTTTCATGAAAATCGACCAAGTGCTATTTGGTATAACTGACTTGGTATGACATATATAATTATCCCGTTACTTATATGTAAATGTGGATGTAAAATTTACTTATAACACTAAAGAAGACTGTTTTTTGAAAGTGGCAACTAACATAATTAAGTCTTTCCATTTCAAATGAGCTAAATCCAATTTTAGCGGTTCCTCATATTTAAAGACATTTTTCGATATCTTCAAATATTGTACATCCTTTCTGTTGTTCAATTCATAAAATATGAAGATCATAAAAAAAATCAAAAAACCTTACGGACGCCCAACTTTGAATTTCGTTCTCGGTGTACAAAAACTAGAAATCTTTAAAAAAAAAAACTAAAAACGTTATATGAACGATTAAAATTGGATCTAGCTCATTTTGAAATGTAACGTTTCATATTGAGTACGAAAATATATCCTACCGCCATGCAGTCTATAGTTTCACCATGCTTTACATTACTGAATGTTGTCCCCGTAACGCGTAAGAATGACTATCTATACATATTATAAGAAAGTAAATCTGTGTCTTTACTTTTTAGATTTTTATACACTGCTGCAGATGTCTAGGAATAAAAAAAAATAGAATACATTTCAATCATTTTTTAGAAATATTTGTTTCTCTGTTTGTATGAACACGCATCACTGCTAAAGTACTGCGTTCACAATAAAACTACTTCAAAGAAATCATAAAGCATATCTTTGAGTAACATAGTCTTTGTTTCAATAGAATCTGTTCCGTCTATCGAAAGCTATTGTAAATTTTAAAGACGACGCGACTTCACTACGAGAAAAAATGAGAAAGTAATTAGACTTAATATATTCAGACGACTTTATTAACCACTATTTTGTCCATTAAGTTCCATGCGGACGAAGTCACGGGCACAGCTAGTCAGTTTTTACAATATTTTTTATTGTACAATAAAAAATAAATAAACAAGACCATTTAAAATTTGAGCTGTGACACCTCTCTATTTAAAGAAAGATATATCCAACGATAAGCATTACCCATCGTGTATGAACATGCGTCCTCTCGGGAACCTGTTAAAACGACATGAATTGTCCATTGCACCCGCCGACCCATCATGGGACTTAACACTAATTGCAATAAACTGTCCGATTATCGTCCTCGGACATGTGCTGTTTAAATAGATATTACCATTTCAAGGTTTTAATTTCTTCATCGAGATCCTTATATCGATTCAAATTAAAATCATTATGTTAAGAACACCTATAAAGAAATAATAATGTGGCGAGTTTGTTTATTATAAATAATTCGTTTAAAAGAATAGAAAATGAGTATTCGTGAGTTTATGACACTACAATGCAATTGTATTTTTTTTTTGGATAGTAGGCATTTATTTTTACCTGATAATTATTCAATTTAGGGTATTAAAATCGCGTTTTGTATCTTAACTTAATAATCGGATAATGGGAATGATAATGGAAATTAATAGTAGACAAGATATCCAACAATAAACTTTTATTTCAATTTGCTTATTAGAGTACGGAATACATCGATACATACAATAACAGTGTAAGTTTAACGTATCTGTATTTTCGTGAAAAAAATTGTAGCACGTGGCTATGAATATAAAATAAAATACATTTATATCATTTTTACAAATTGTAAGGACGTTCTATGCCTTTAAGAAGAATTATAATAGATGCCGTCAAATATCTCTAATAGCCATCATTTAACCAAATAAATGCATATAACACATTTCATCTTGAAATTCAAAAGTGTATTTATATCATCCATACGTACACCATTGAACGAAACATAAACAAAGTAATGTAAGGACGGCTTAAGCCTCTATGAAGAATTCTGAGAGATGCGGTCAAATATCTCTAATAACCATAATCTAATCAAAAGAATTCATGTAACACATTTCATCCCGAAATTCGAAAGTGTAATTATATCACCCATACGTAATCACCAAAACGGAATGCGCTTGAACTTTCAAATGTATCCAACTTAAACGGTTTTCCACGAAACGGGAGCGGGACTAGATAAACTTTTAATTGGAGATTCCGGATGAAATACCGCGTTGAGTCCGCTCGTCGGAAGCCGATACATTCCCGCATCGGCACCAACCGAGTTTTTACCGTCACGCAAACCCGTTCCATCCCGTCGTTACTCTGGTCAGATAAATCGCTACAATAAAATTACCATCAGCCACAATTACTTTCTTTATAATTGTTGCTTTGTAATGTACTTTATTACGTGAATTAATTAGAAAAATTTGGCAAACATTCGCAAACACTCTATTGCCGACTTGGTTTAAAAAAACAAATTTATGAAATTCGGATTTTAGAATTTTAAACACGAAATAATAAATATAGTTAAATTTTTTCTAGAATATATTATTGGTAATAAATTTTTAGAATTTGAAAAATACATGATTAACAAAATTAAGAAACAAATATATTTGGAATAAATATGGGATATTTAAGGAAAAGTTTATTACGATTATTTATATGTTTCACCAGCTGATACACCCACCGACTTCGTTTGCATTATTGTCACAATAATTATATAGAGAAAAATGAAAGAAAAGTATACTTTGCTTACAATATTTCTTTATTGTTCAAACTTTATATGAAATAAAGATATTTTGTTACTGTTTTTAGATAATGACCAAATGTACAAGCAGTAAAATTGAAATAATTATCGAAATATAATGGTTTTTGCTTTATATTCGTACATCGGCAGATTCTATTATTTCTTTTTTGTATATGAAATTAAGTATTGATTTCCAAAGTTAGACAGTAGCATACAGATACGATCGTCCAAAATTAAATAGAAAATACTTATTGAATCTATACTAATTGTAAAGAAGGAGAGTTTGTTTGTTTGGTTGAAAGCGCTAATCTCAGGTACTACGAGTCCAATTTGAGAAATTTTTTCAGTGTTAGATAGCTCATTTATCGAGGAAGGCTATAGGTATAGGTATATTCATCTATATGGCCATTTATCATCACGCTAAGACTAGGAGTCGAGCACCAATGAAGAATGTTACAAAACCGAGTTTTTTTGGAGCTTCCGCTGCGTGTACTGCTGAAACGATAACTATTCCACGCGGATGAAGTCGCTAGTCATTACATAAACCATAAATAACGTTTAATTTAAAAAAATAACATTAAATTATTAAATTGCCAATATAAGTCGATTTGGTGTATGATTTTGCAACTGAGAAAGTACTGAGAGACTTACCATCCGATAATCCGTTACCCGATCGATTTGATCACTCCCTAGAACCGCACTAATAAGTAGAAACCGTATTAACCGCGACAATTTCTCGTTGCAAACTCTCATAATAGTCATTGTTCTATACTTTCGAAAGATTATTGATTTTAATAAGCTGAATCATTATGTTTCTCAACATTGTTGTGTGGTAACTGTTCTCGTGTGATACATTAACTAATATATATATCTATCTAATGCCTTTAAACTAGCAATTCTTGTATATTTTAATATTTACATAACATCGTGAGGAAACCTGAACCTGGGAAATGTTTTATATTTTTCCCACATACCTACTGTATGTAGGAAAATATAGAACTGTGGATTTCTCAGAATTTGAAACCGTCAATACATCGTGGGCGGGCGTGGTGATTACACCCTTACCTTCCTTCAGGAAGAGGCCTATGACCCTGCAGTGGGTCTCATACAGGCTGATGATGATGATGATGATGACGAAGATCTACAAAACCTTCAATAACTTTATTATTGGTTATCAACCTGTATATGATTTAGTGTATTTAAGTACTTATATCTTTATTGTTACTATAAAATTTTATAGAACAGAAAAAGTTACTTTACAATCAGTTCCATTTATTAATTCAATTGAATATTTATTGTAAAATATACATAGTCATTTATGTGCGATGTAGCATGTAGACCTAATAGTTAATGGACCCAGTACTGCTATTTTAAGCGATAAAGATATTATTAACCTTAAATGTAGTTTTAAAAGCCTCTGGCAATTAATTGCACATATAATCGGAGTACCGTTAAATATTGGTTCATCGTTCCTATCCACGCATACTACACATTGTAAACCTCGAGGGTGTAAACTAAGGAATTATTCTACTTAATAAAGTAGCGAAAACTCAATTAAAATGCAAAATCGACCGGTTCTTTTCTCAAATGATGCGGATCAATAAAATTATGAATATTACTCGTGGTACATTTGCAATGCAACAAAGTTCTCCTTCATTGAATACAGTCAATGATGCAGGTTTATGTTAGAGTTTGTATTTTAACATACAATCTAGTAATCTATACTAATATTATAAAGAGGTAAAGTTTGTGAGTTTGTGACGTTGTGATGTTGTGACGTTGTAAGGGGTAATCTCAGGAACTACTGGTCCGATTTGAATAATTCTTTCAGTGTTATATAGCTCATTCATCGAGAATGATTATAGGCTATATATCACCACACTAAGATCAATAGGAGCGGATCACAGATGGAAAATGTTTGAAAATCGGGATGTTTTTTCCTATTGAGAACGCGAACGAAGTCGCGGGCAGAGGCTAGTAATCTATACTTCTATACTAATATTATATAGAGGTAAAGTTTATGAGGTTTTAGTGGGTAATATCTGGATCTACTAAACCGATTTTGAAAATTCTTTTACCAATAGAAAGCCACATTATTACTGAATGTAATAAATTATATATAAACTCGACAAATCAAAAGGCTTTTTTGTGGTAGTCGGATTTACAAAGTTGGAGAAAAAACGTCGAACGAAAACGTTTCTTACGAACGCTGCCTTAACGTTGAGAGATATATGATTGAGTTCTAGATAAAAGTTTTAGAGCTTGATAATGCCTACAAAAATGTCAGCATATGTCTAATTTTTATATTTATGTCACAAAAAGTAATATTTTATATGTTTACCAACCAACGAAGTGGACATGGGTCAGCTAGTGACAAATACATGTAAATTAACTCAAAAACGGTTTAATAAGTTACCAACGTTTTTAGGGAATAGCACCCAGACAAATCATTTTAGCTTGTTAGCTAATTGGCTTAGTAAAAGCGCAACTAAATCAGATCCGAACTTAGAACTACGGTAGTAATTTACAAATATTAAATAACAATAATACTCGATTTTTATCTTTACAACCTCCATGTTAAGACATTGTTAAAGAATCTTAATGAATTTGAACCGATCAATTAAAAAAAAATATTCCTAGCTATTGCACAAAAACAAAACTCTAAAACTGTTCAAAGGAAACACATGATAGCAGCTTTGCAGTGTGTTACAGTTGATATAATATTTAAATAGAATATTATGAAACGGGTTTATATAAAAAAGCGAAGGGCACAAGAATAAGGCGGAGGCTGCCACCGATCGACAAATTAAAGGTCGCGTAACGAGCCACCACTCTACACATTATAGGGTGCAATTAGAACTTTTTTGGACGTGTCCGTTCGCCGGCTGTATATTATTATTATGTCCAGCAAACTGGAATTGAGATATTAAAAAACATACAAAATAGTCACTTCATTTATGATACAAGCATCTTAATTAACGATTATTAAAGGAACCTAGTACTGATCTAAACAATAAACATTAAAATAACCACCTGTTATATAGGAATAATTTGCTTTAGCAATTCGAATGTGTGTATCTTATAATAATAATATTATCATAATCCAGCTTTTGTTTTTTTTTTACTAATGGCCTTTCTCGTAATGCTCACAAAATACATCATGCAAAATTTTAGGATAATTGGTTATTTGTTTGATTGTGGTTTTTTATTTTTTTCGCAATGCCAGTCGGCAGTCCCTGCTCCCCCGCCAATAAGGTGTATGAAGGCACCATGAGGTTTTATTTCCCCATGTTAAAAAAGGATAACTGGTTGAGTGATTACAGCGTGAAAGTGTAACAAACAGACTCACATTCTCATCCTAAATGAAACTAATATTATAAATGAGTTTGAAAAGGGAAAAAAATAAGACCCTCCCACTTTCATGTGTTATCGTGTATACGTGCACGTGTGTGGAGGTGATGTGTAATATTGTCGTAATGATGTACAACAAGGTACCTTACATCCACAAAAAGTGACTATTCCCTAATGACAGGTCAAATCACCAAAACACCTTTCATCCACAAAAAGTGTACTGTTCCCAAGTGGCAGGTCAAATCAATAGGGTACCTGTCATCCATAAAAAGTGTACTATTCCCATGTGACAGGTGAAATCAAGATTAACACGAACGAGACCGCTAGCAAGACGGCAAGCAAAAGCTGGTTTATAATATTTTTAGTTTTAGTTAGGATTGCAAACAATATTAGCATTCAGAATTTATCGTGTTTTAGAAATAGCTCACGATTGTTCTTTCAAAAAGTAGGCAACCGCGATGAACTCAAATATAAATTAAAAGGAATGAATACTCGTTTAAGTTTTTGCACAAAAAACACTATAATTACCACTAGCGCCAAAGTTTATCTGAACGCAATCAGTAACTTAATACCTATCTGGTAGCAGAGCATTTACGTTTTATTATTCAGGTAAACCCACAACAGTTTCTCACTGAGTTTACTTGGATTAGCTTTATTCGCCAACGCAATGGTATAGCTCGGTTGCCGTGGACCTAATCCGTATAAATTATACCCTCAAGGTTCTATTTGTTATGTTAAAATGCGTGTGAACAGGGCTTTTAATTTAACTGAGGATTACAATTCAAAAATATACAAGCACAATATAATACTTTTGGGTAGAATATATCAATAACAGCAATTCATATACAAACGTAAAGGAGTCATATATAATATGTAAAATTAGTTTCTTCCTACAAATTCTGCGTATTTTAATTTACGTCCTTCTTTGGATCTCAGAGCTACCTTTATGCCAATTTCTATTGCGATCACTGCATTATTATTTATTAGGTTTATTATTATTTCCATTTCTAATACTAGTGGTGTATTATTGCCTAAACAACATAAAGTTACTAATAAATTAACGGACGAACGAAGTTAGTTTATAGAGATTGATTGAAATATTTTTACGCTTCGAAACAATTTAGACGACAATACAATCCTCGTCAGTCTTTATGACCGCTCTGAATGTAGACGTGGGTCAGTACAAAACCAAGTCAAAATGTTATTATAGGAATCCTGGCGTTTATTTATTTTAAAGTTATTTTGATACTATGCATATAATATGAACTATACTTTAACTCAATAAACATATTGTAAACGATGTTTATATTAACAGTAGCCGTAGATACAAGGTTATGTGGCTGTCTGTAAATACCACAGTGTACCTATAATGTAGTTACCATGTCATATGTATTCAGCCACAAATGCCCATGTTTATAATTATTTAATAGTAATATAACAAATGGATACCAAAAAATTGTGAAAATTAAGCTTTATTATCTTAATGCTAAGGATACCGATCTATAATTATTTAAATTTTAATTACATATTGTATATACGGAGCAAATTTATAATAACGATTGCTTGTCCAGTAATCGAACTTCGACCATAGAAAAAAAAACTGTTTCAATTTTTTTATCGATCAAACTAAAGCTTGTCAATAGCTACAAAATAAAAAAGAAAGAAGAAAATCGGCTGAGAAACAGAGGACGGTGGTCTTAACTGTTTTTACCTTTGCCGATTTACATATATATTATCAATAATATAATAGGTACTTAAAAAAAACAACATATGAATAAAGATAAAATTACCAGACTAAAGCAATTGACACCTAGAAAACGCGTGAGAAACCGCAAACATAGTTAGTTTTTTTCTTTTTTGTAAGAAGTTGCATTCATAATTTTAAATTGAACATAAGTCAGTACTGTATCATATAATGTGCTTAGGAAACCATAGCCTTGTAGAAGGTAGCAGGGCCGCGCGTTGGGAAAGTGTTTTTGCTGCTGGAACGAGCGTAGGCCGCCGTAACCCATGGCTTGCCTGTGTCGAGTCGCGGCGACCGCACGTGCCACCCAAATATTCTATGTACAAATACTGGCAACGATACGATTTCTTAGGTTTTGTGGCTTTATTTACTTAGCCTTGGTTTGAAATACTATTTCATATAACTTTCAATAAGTCAGTTGCGAGAATGATATAAAAAACATCGAATGAATAACTCTGTGTTATTTTATCAAGCTACATAAGGACTGAATTTTTACAAAGAATAACCTCACTCGATAATAAGATCCATATATCTAAAAATAAGGCATGTTAAGGCCAGAAATGAATAACTTACATTAAGATACCGATCTATATGCATAAAAAAATAATCTGTGAATAATTTCTATTAAAAGCAGCTAGCTTCTGCTGCTACTGAACTGTGGTACGATTTCTATAATCATATAAGTACAATTTCGAGATAGAAATATAATATAATAGAAAAAAACCTGATAAATTACATACCTACACCCGCCTCATGTATCACTGTATCTACGGGTGAAAACCGCATTAAAAACTGTTCAGTAGTTTTTGAGTTTATACCGAACATACAGAGATGGCAGAGATTTTTGTTTTATAATACGCAGTGATATTATTTCCTCAACTAGCTCCGAACACGGATTTGCTTCTTAATTTTTATCTCAAATCAAACTTGAGTCTATTTTTAATTTAATCAAAATTTACGATATACGCCAAATATTAATTTAAATATTTCACAGCACAAAATAACAACCGTGACTAAATCGTCAAACTAAACTCATGAATTAAATATTCATGTAGTAAAAGATTATTAAACTTTTTAATAGTATTATGCACTCGAAGATGTGTGTTTTCTTACTGTTGCCAAGTGGAGTAAATGGTGCGGAGCGCATAGGCAGGACAACGTAGTCGCGTGTATAAACTAGTACACGATATAAGACTCATCTATACTAATATTATAAAGAGGTAAAGTTTGTGAGATTGTGACGTTGTAGGGGGTAATCTCAGGAACTACTGATTTGAATAACTCTTTAAGTTTTATATAGCTAATTTATCGAGGAAGGGTATAGGTTATATATCATCTCGCTACGGCCAATAAGAGTGGATCACAGATGAAAAATGGTTCAAAACCGGGTTTTTTTTCATTTCGAGTGCTTCTGCTGGGTGTTAGCGTTAGCTCAGAATAATTATAACTACGCAGACGAAATCGCGGGCAGGGGCTAGTATTTCATAAAATACTAGTATGCATTTGGAATGGCGTTGTCCAAACCGCGTTCCGTATATATTTTTAAATACACCAGACACTAATTAAATCACAATTTAAATTAACATCAAATATTCTGAACGCATTCAACGTACAAGTTGATTAATAGCCGCCATGAATCACGCTTCCTCGAGCCGTATCAGCCGTAGTTACACGAATAAAATCTAATTACATAACATATTTTGCATAATAACGAAGCAACGTATAATTTGTTATTACAAGTTTTAACTTACGATTACAATCAATTATATACGGTTTGACCTTAGAATAAAATTGAACAACTTAATGAGCACGGCGCTAACACACCGTCTATTTGGGAAACGGAACTCGTATTTCAAGAATAATTCTGAACAACAATCTAATATAAGTATATTCTTATAATAAGAATGTAAACGTATTTGTACTTTTCAATTTATCTGTGAAAAATAATTCCAAGTGGCTAAGAATAAATAATATAATATATTTAAAACATTTTTAGAAATATGTCTGTCTGGCTGTTTGTTTGAACACGCATCACTGCATAAAGCACTACATAAAGTTCACGATGAAACCTTATCAAGAAAATCATAGATCATCATATCCTCGGGTAAAATTTAGGCCTTTTTTCATTAAAGTCGGTTCATTCTATCAATAGTTATTGTAATGTGAATGGTACGACACGAGTTAAGTACGAGAGAAAAGTGGGTAAGTTAATGCAGGTCGTTTTCACCCAAAAACCAAGGCATTTTATAGTATAGACTAGCCGTTCCCGCCCGCTTCGTCGGGCGAATGACATTATAATGACATTTACATTATGAGCTAGAAAACAAATGAACCAAGGATAAATAAATGCCTGTCTTTTGTTTTATGAGAGCAAATAAATTAATAAACAAACAAATTGAGAAAACATGGCAAAGGGCTCATAGAATTTGAAAAATTATAACCTATAACCATCTACGATTAATTCCGCGTCGAATGGTTGTGGTTTCATCCTGATCGGTCCAGTTCGAGTTTACCTCGGACAAAGAAAACAAGCTTTGCTTATATATATATATATTTTTTTTAATACGATAATACAGGTTTAACGTTGTGTAATGTTTTATATTTTAAACTAGCCTCTGCCCGCGACTTCGTTCGCGTGGAATTTAAAACATTTTTCATCTGTGCTCCGCTCCTATTGGTCTTAGCGTGATGGTATGTAGCCTATAACCATTCTCGATGAATGAGCTATATAACACTGAAAGAATTATTCAAATCAGACCAGTAGTTCTTGAGATTAACCCCTACAACGTCATAACGTCACAAACTCACAAACTTTACCTTTTTCTTTTTTTGAAATTTTTAATAATATCCAAAAAAAAGAAAAAACTGACAAGTCAGGGCAGGGCAGGTAAGGTCAGGTCAAGACCAGCTCCTCAGACATGTCAGGTCAATTAATTCCTCAGCTGATTTTTTAAGATCCAGATCTCAAAATGGCGGATCATGTTATTAATACGTAGCCAATTTTTTTTTTCAAATTATAATCTTAGATTACATCATTTGTTATTGTTCAAATGTTTTCATATAAGCACGGTATTTTTATACTCATGCTACAAATGGTCTGTTGTGCAATGCATCAGCAGGTCTACATTTGTATGGAGCTTAAATCCTTATAGTTTTGAACAGTCAAGGGGTTAATTTTATCACCCAACGAAGAAGGCGTATGACACTAGTACTGGAAAAATTCAAAAGGAAATGTATGTTATTCACTCTAATCTATACTAATATTATAAAGAGGTAAAGTTTGTGAGTTTGTGACGTTGTGACGTTGTAGGGGGTAATCTAGGGAACTACCGGTCCGATTTGAATAATTATTTCAGTGTTATATAGCTCATTCATCGAGAATGGTTATAGGCTATATATCATCACGCTAAGACCAATAGGAGGAGAGCACAGGTGAAAAATGGTTCAAAATCGGGATTTTTTTTTCCTTTTAGGAACTGCTGCGTGTTAGTGTTATATCTAAGCCACGCGAACGAAGTCGCGGACAGAGGTCGGTACATAATAATAACGAAAAAGTAACTTCGTCTTTCACAACTAAACCTCTGAACGAATCAGAATTAAATGTGCAATAGAGATAACTAGAGATCTGAAAAAGAACGCATGTCTTAATAACGATTAAAAAAAATGCGACCAGGGAAAGAAGCCTATCTTTTTACAAAAATAATATTTCGGTTACGTAATTATTTTAGAAATCGCTATATTATGTCATAACAGACTAGATTTACAATAAACTAAATAAAACAGAATAAAAATAACTATGACCCGTGTAACCCTGCACTTCACGGTTGCAATCTCAGCAATCGGAAATGAGAGAAAACAAGTATGAAATTCTAAAATTATATTCCATCGTGACCCTTCAATTCATTACAGATGCGTTATTTCGCCATGGATTGTGTTCAACATTCAATTTATACCGGAGTCTCAACATTTTATCTATCACAAAATTAAATAATTTTAACCGTTTTTTCTGCTATATGCGGAATTGAATAAAACGCGGATATCTATTTGAGTAAATATGTAATTATATTCTACAAGAAATCTAAAAATATAACAGTAAGTTCTTAAATAAATCATAAAAATAAATATTCAAAAGCAAATTGTTTATAACTAGCCGTTGCCGTGACTATAAATTGTATGTAAATATTCATAACATTACTAGCATCTGCCCACAATTTCCTCCGCGTGGAATACTTACTTTGGGCTAACGGTAACTTTAACTAGCGACTTCGTTTACGCAGAAGATGAAAATATTTTTATATAATACATACATTAACTCCGATTTAGAAACATCCTTCATTGGTACTCCGATGCTATTGGTCTTAGCGTGACGATATATATAGCCTAAAGCTTTCCTCAATAAATGAGCTATCTAACAACGAAAGAATTTTTCAAATCGGACCGGTAGTTTTTGAGATTAGCGCGTTCAACCATACAAATAAACTCTTCAGCTTTATATATTAGTATAGATTGCGATTATCATAGAACAAAACTGTCATCGAGGAAATACCATAATGCAAAAAGCATACCCAGCCAATAAATTCCAAACTAAACACTGGACAAAAGTTACACTATTACACCTTGAAATAACAATATTATACCGCATTCCCATTGAAATACAAAAGTCGATAATTTTTTGTGCGTTTAAAACGACTAATGTCATGTCAATTATGTATTGTTGTTCACTAATTATGAACATTATAATTAGCGTTTATTAATTCCTTCGTACCATTTACGATGAATGTAATTGAATACTATTGATGAACTTGCTACTAAATTCGAAGTTTTTTTTTGAAGTATTTACGGAGGATTGGTCAAAACATTGTTGGCAATTAATTAAGCTTATACGATTAACATTTTTGATTACATTAGCATAAAATTAATTTAAACGCAGTAACATTTTTAAAATGTATATAAATTGTCTAGTATAAAGAATCCAAAACGAATATTGTGTTAGCATTAATAGGGCTCTACTTTTTCGGAAAAAAGGAAAATGAAGTTGCTATAATGCGAATAAAAAGCTAAACGGCATTTTGAAGTTATTTAAGTTTAATAATAATATATTAATTATCATTACTACCTTCAAATGAGAAATTCTTGTATATTTTTATATATTCAGGATCTCGGAAAGAAACGGCATCATTTATTTCCATGAAACTTAGTACGTAAGTAGTTTCGGGGACCATAAATCGATCTTGATAGGTTTCATACATAGAAAACTTTTTAAACTGAGTTTTTAGGCAATAAAAAATATAGATAAAGGTAAATTTCGCCGCCGCTGTCAAAACAAAAATAGCTCAGAAGGAAATCGGTTTTAAAAATCCGAGTAACCCCAGTTCGAATCCGAGTGACAGCAAAAGAGATAACTTTTTTTATTTATTTTTTCAATGTGAAAAAATGCTAATTTTTTGAGGCAAACCTAAATGTTTTTTAAAATACCCAGCTAGGCTCGGTTGTCTAAGTACTTTATTTTATTTGCTGTACCTTTATTTTTATCATTAGCTTAATAATATCTAGATAAAGAACTATTATGTATAGGTATATTATGGGAGCTAAAAAACACGGATATATGTTTTTGTTTTCACTCCCTGTGAAAATATCTAAGGATATGTCTAAATCAAAATTCTGTCAAAGGCGGAACCCGTAATTATTATTTTAAGAAGTCCATCATCGAATCTAAAATGTCGTCCATTGAAATAAAACAGTAAATATATTTTTTAAATATTTAACCAGCAATTTATGAAGATTTTTTTTCACAAAATATGGTTAAACTTTTAGTATAATTAACATTTTAACAAAAATTAAATGAAGTCGAATTCTTAGATAGACAACAATAACATTCGATGACAAACCTCTTTCAATTGATATTACGGACTCCGCCTTTGGCAATATTTTTGTTTAGACATATTCTATAATATTTTGATGGGGAGAGAAGAAAAGAGTTTTTGAAAAAAGTTCTTGGCATAACCTAGTACCGTTTTTATATATATACATATATCTATTATAAATGCGTGTAGAACACACGAAAACATTTAAATACTTTCTCTGTTTGTAATCGGATTTACTTAATTTTTTTTTTGTATTTTGTTTCGTTTTTTTTTAATTGGTTACAGTATTTTTAACACATTCTTACTTTCTAATACTCAACGATCATCTTTGGATTGGTAAACTTCTTGTTTACTGCTTTTTATATTGGAAGTGGCCAACTAACGAAACAACTGAAAATCGCACCCACGTCACCTTACACCCTAAGTCTGAGAAGAGAGTGATTCTTCAAGTTCCAAGAAACACATAAATAGTAGCCTAATGATACAAAAATCTTTTAGAAAGTTTTTCTAATTGATTTAAAAAAATACCTAATAATCTATTGTTAAATAGTCATGTTCCTTCATCACAAAATTATTTTATTATACATGCCCTTTTATGTTCTAATTGATCTACTATTCATTTTTAATAATATTCTAAAGCTTGCGTAAAATTACGTATATAAACTAATATAAAAAGTTCGTAAACAGGGCAATCGCCTCAAGAGCTAAGTGGACAATGCCTCCTACCACAACGACAAGGGTCAGGCTGTAAATAGCACCGGCAGTTGTTCCCGACAGCCGATTAATAAGACGGTCCTCTCCACCCTGACCCGTCTGCGGCGACTTAACAGTGCCAATTTAACAACCCCGACAGATAAGCCGATTACCCCGAAATACTAAAGTCAAACCGCCCCAAGCGTACATAAATTCTCGTATGCTAATTACGGTAATCATTCACAATGGATAAAACATGGAAATCAACATAGATATTTGGTACCCGTATAATTGAGAATCTATACATATAATGAGAACGTAAATCTAACATGTCTGTCAATCTAATTGTTTGGGAAAAAAATTGTTGCAGTTGTCTTGCAATCTATACTAATATTATAAAAAGGTAAAGTTTGTGAGTTTGTGACGTTGTGGAGGGTAATCTAAGGAACTACTGGTCCGATTTGAATAATTCTTTTAGTGTTTTATAGCTCATTTATCGAGAATGGTTATAGGCTATATATAATCACGCTAAAACTAATAGGAACGGAGCACAAATGAAGAATGTTTAAATATCGGAGTTTTTTTCATCTTAAGGGCTTCTGCTGCGTGTTAGCGTTAGCCCAAAATATCTATTCCACGCGAACGAATCGCGGGCAGAGGCTAGTAAGTAATAAAACACACTTCGATAACTTTTAGAAAGGTCTGTCTGTCTGTCGGTTTATTTGGGCTCGCATCACAGCTAAAATACTGCGTTCACGATAAAACTTCAAACCAGAAAACCATAAGCATAGATAAGAGTAACATTTAGTGTTTGTTTCATTAAAATTGGTTCACTCTATCAAACGTTATTGTAATTTGAATGACGGCTCGAATTAAGCACGAAAAAAGAGTAGGCAATATGCCTAAAATAAGATACACGTTCACTGCATCTTGACAAGTTTGCATGAGAG
This sequence comes from Antheraea mylitta, assembly GCA_014332785.1. Taxonomy (NCBI): domain Eukaryota; kingdom Metazoa; phylum Arthropoda; class Insecta; order Lepidoptera; family Saturniidae; genus Antheraea; species Antheraea mylitta. Next base: position 2,854,988 of record JACEII010000053.1, on the reverse strand, counting down.
ATATGTTGATTGAAGATGCGCATTTTTTTTATCTATACGCATTCATGCAAACTTGTCAAGAATGCCGTTACAACATTAACTAGAGTGTACCTGTTCCTTTGATTTTTGAAGTTAAACTTTACATGGGAGGACTTGGAAATTATGATCTACAACTTTTTTTACGACGTTAAGCGGTGGGGATAAACACTGTATCGGATAGAGTATTACTAACAGCGGTTCTTGTCCGATCACCGAAGTTAAGCAACGTCGGGTGCCGTCAGGACTTGGATGGGTGAACGCCTGGGAACAGTGACGTTGCCTTTTTGTTGTATATATTAATTAAAACGATTTCCTGTATTACAAAACTTTCACTACTTTTATTAACAAAAATGAATATTTGCCTTCTGTGCTTCCGTAACAAGCTTTATACATAACATAATTAAATGAACATAACTCTGTAGGAATTAGAAGACCTTATCTTAAATCTTAATTCACAGCAATAAATACAAACTGTAACGATGAAACGTAACAAGCGATAATAATAAAAAAAATAACAAAAAAATGTGTTGCGAAGACAACGCGTTGAATCAACGTGACCGTATATAGAGGGAACCCGAATAAAATATCGAGTCACGATAGCTATCAGCTGTTACAAGTGTCTATTAGAGTATAGATCATACCGTTGCGACCATGTAAGGCCGCAAGAGACATATTCTGATGATGTCATGCGCTTTGCTGAGAGGATGGCAACTAAACACGAATAGGACCCGTCACGGACCGATGAATGGATCTATTCCATCACTTTTTAGTCGAGGGCAATTAAATTCGTTACCTTTATAATGTGTCCTCGATGTTTGAGGTCTAACAATCCGTAATATTACCGAACATTCGACTTTAGGCATAGTTTTAATAGTATACTGTGCCCGTGACTTCTTCCGCTTGCATCGTGATGTACGAATTATTGACTAATAAAAATCATTGAAAGTTTAAGTCCATTTACGTATCTACTTTTTTCACGTACTTAAGTCATGACGTCATTAAAATTATAATAACTTTTGATATAGTGAACTGATTTTAATGAAACCAAGACTAAATGTTACACGAGGATATGCTTTATAGAATTCCCTTACAGCAAAAAATTAGACTATTATATATATCATTATATATATTAATATTGCCTAACTGAGCGTGTTCTACCGTCTGTATCATGGCGAGTGTTCTGCAGAGTTGTTCAATTTAATCCCTTCCTCTCCTTTTCACAACCGAACCACGCGCGCTGGTCTATGGAGCCACAGTTTTACGGTAAATCCTATCTGGGCACGAACTAAAAAGTTCGCAACATCCTATATTTGCCGTACCGTGAAGCTGTGGAACAATCTCCCGGCTAGTGTGTTCCCTCCTTCCTATAATATGGGGTCCTTCAAGCGTAACTTGAAGAGGCATTTACGCAGGCCGACATGACAGCGACGACCGACAAAGGATGACGTATCTCTCGGCAGTCGCCTTTGTTTTTGGATTGCACTGTGTTTACCATCAGGCACAGAGGAGTCACTTTGCCGTGCTACTATAAAAAAAAAAAACTATATAAAATCCCTAATAACTTAATTTAATTAATTGATAATCTTCCAGTAATACGATACATATAAATATTTAATACTCAGATATATCTATACTAATATTATAAAGCTGAAGAGTTTGTTTGCTTGAACGCGCTAATCTCAGGTACTACTCAAAATTCTTTCAGTGTTAGATAGCTCATTTATCAGAGAAGGCTATTACGGCTAGACCAATTGAAGCGGAGAAATAAACAATGTTTCAAAATCGTATTTTTCCCTTTTGAGAGCTTCCGCTGCGCGATAGCGTTACCCCAAAGTAACTATTCGTAGTAACTTTCGCTGCATATTAGTTAGCCCAAATTAACTATGTCCACGCGAACGAAGTCGCGGGCAGAGGCTAGTATAAAATACATTAGAAGTACATACATTAAATTAGTTAAAATATGCATTACTCACACTACTGCTTAAATTTTACACAGCATATGCACACATGTAAAAAAAAAACATTTTGACAGCCGTCAATAACGAACTTCAAAAAAGGTTGCGACGGCGATTGATGTTAAGGAGGTGAAATAATTATTAATGAACTCTCCTTGTTTTATTGGATGTCAAAATTTTTAGGTGACAGGAGTGCTTTTACTTGTGTCATGGGTTGCGATAACTTTCTTTATTTTCGTAAGTTATGTTTACTTAGAATTTCAGAGCTTTACCAAATGTTTTTTGTTTCAAACTTATAATTAATTTCAATTTTCATTTACACATAGATTTTTTATGTTTATATAATTAAAGATCATGGAAAATGGCAAATAACTGAGTAGCCACGATGAAAACCTTTGATTATAGAAGTATTATACCCTTTGACAAAAGAACCCTAATACAGTTCAAACTTTAAAAAATCAATTAACTATGGTCGAATGTCGACCACTGGGCGCCCACTAGTTTTAGTAAATAAAAGCTGTTTAAATGAGGTTATTTCTGTAACTTCTAATGAAATTATGAAAATTCCCTCCCCGATATTGCAATTTTTTAACACATTCTCTTTACATAAGCTAGATTATGTAGTCTAAGTAAGTAAGACAATGTAGTCTACATTGCTAGCATAAAGATTAAAGTTCTGTAAAATCTAGCCGTAACTTAAAAACTCATTTGCTTCCGAGTCTGACAAACAAATCCAATACATTTTATACTGTACGTAGGTACACACACACGTATATATCTCTATTTAAGTAGTTAGCTCTAAAGATTGCCTTAGAAATTGCGGGCAAAGCAACAGCCCAAATCCGATATGAAATATATATGAGTTGTTGAGGCATGTATGCTTGGTACAAATATGTTTCTACAACTCATATATATATGTGTTAATAGTTAGCTTATGTTAGCTCAGATAGGTCGTGGATTGCACGTATCAGGCAACAGCCCAAGCCGAGGTGTGCCGTGCACCCTTGAGCTAGTTGTCAAAATAAAATCGGCTGAGTGCTTTATTATTTATAAAAGAAAAGCAACAGCCCAAATTGAGGTATAGCCAATTTGAAACTCCATCTGTTGCCATTTTTGATTGTTGCTCTCTGCGTTCAAAACAAACTCGATAAAGCAGTCAAGATCGTTTGTAGTGTTATATTATTCGAATAAAAATCCTATTATTGTTAAATAAAAATTTTAAAAAACTACACATTTTCAATTTGTATGGACCGATCTTATGGTTTGTAAAAATCGTTACCTAATAAAACTATTGAATTATAAAAAAATATATTTATAAACCTACAACCTTCATTGTTAATGAAAATTCTAATAACTACGATATTGTAGCGTAGGTTGGTACTAAACCGAGCAATAGAAGGTAACGTACAAAAGCATAAATATTTTATGTAAATCTGTTAATAATCATAATCTATGCGCTGTAAAGCGAATTCAAACTCGCTTTCATCATTAATCACAAAATAATGATGGAATGGATAATTAAACCCTTATTTATCTACTCATAAAATTACCAACTACTTATTATATATACAGAAATCAAAGTTCAAGGAAGTTAAGTTTAAGAAATCCTGTTAAAGTTATGAAGATTACTTAATTGTGATAAATCATTTCAAAAGATAATTACAACCGTGGGTAATGTCAAAGTGAGATATAAATCATATTCAAGTTAGCAAATCTGACTGATAAATTCAAGTAGTAAATCACGGGCAAACAATCACAGTGAATAATCAAAGTGGGTGTTGATTACATTACTAAATAATTTACATGTCCCTTATTTATCCATCGAGGTGGAAAGTCGTATGTTTCACCGCATCTGTTTAACGCGTGATACCATCGTTTCCATCGAAGATACGAAAAAAAAAACGCTCAACATGTGTTGTCACTCGGTCCGATATTATGGAGCACGTGCGTCCAAAAGAATTCTAGACGCTTCTACGTTATAATTAATGGGAACATAAAATTCTATGTAAACATTTAAATCACTGCTCGAAAATTGTTAGTTACATTTAGTGGTCACAAGTTTAGGTATAATTAGTGTAAGTAGCACCCAGAGCGTTTAAATTGAGATTTATCACAAAAGAGTGGAAGGCGGGAGATAATGTGACGGTTGCGGAGCGCGCCTGACTATTCAGTGAAGTCAATGGCGTGTGACCGGCGGCTGCGGAGAGGTCGCCGAGCGATCACTGGGTGACGCGGACATTCTTTAACCACGTCTTGTTTTTTTTTTTAATTCAATACAAGACTAGTTCTGTTGTTGAACACGTCTACCGCTACTGTTGCCGGTCATTACCGCGGCCCCTTTCAACGCCGTGTACAAATATGGAGTCAAACTTCAATCGAATGAACATGCAACAACTCAACAGTGTAATAATTGCGAGCATCATCAATTTCCAGCTAATGGCGCGATAAACCCGTCTCAGCCACCGTTGATCCGTGAAGCTGAGTGTAAAATAAAGCTTGCGCTCATTGACGCGCGTCGGCGACGATCGATGGGGTAATCTGGCGGTCATCACGTACCCGCCTTTGTCTGTGCTCCGTGCATCGAGAGCAGCATAAAATTATCCGAGCATTAGCGTCCGAGGGACGAGCGGGGTGTCCGGGAACCATTTGTCATCTGTGGTGTGCGGAGGGGATCCGGTGGGGAGGCGGGGAAGGGAAGAAAGTAGCGGCGACTCGGGTCGACTGCAGACGCGACCACAAAAACAAGACGCGGAGAGTAGGGGCGGGCCTTTAGCCACCGCGCACAGCTTTCTCGTCTACAGCCTCCCGTAGGGATGCGCCTCGCGACTTTACGTCAGGGTGGTGTAATGTTATACCATTGTTTTGTACATTGTTGCTTTGCAAAACCGTGCAATGTTTATTACACTATCCGGTGTGATTAATGTTCGCGTTCGAGACTCGTTCGCTTTATATTTTACACTTCTATCCAGTGAACAATTTGTGCAGGAAATGTTGTGTACTCCGCGGTTTTTATTAAGCACTTAATATACATTCATTTTTTTTTTTTTCTAATAGACTACGCTATTGACCCAGCAAGGTCTTCACCGGACTACAATATACATTCATGTTAGTGGGGTTAACTTATAGTATAATATTTACAGTAGTACCATGGCTAAGCCAGCCAAACTATTATAGTAGGAAATCAAATTTTGTTTCGTGTAAAAAATGCCTTAATAATGAAAGGGTCAAGCGGTCACGTCACGTCGAACAACGGCGGCGGCAGCAAAAACCCCAAGAGTACAAACTATATTGTATATTAGGAACAGCAGGCGCGTGCCGACGACTTTTTGTTAGTGAACAGGGACATAGTTGTCGCCCCAGCCGATAACAATACTTATTTCATTTATTAAATTCCATATATACACGTTAGGCAAATTAAACGTTTAAGCAAAGCAAAAATATGTTTTTTTTTTTAAGAATTTAGAATAGACTTTTAGTAAACAGCAATTAGGGAAATAATAGAGTATGAAATAAATAAACCATATTTAATAACATATCGATTTAAGAAGGGTTTTTTGTTGTAATAAATATTTCTTATAATAAATAGCTAAATTTATATGCTGCAGTGCCACCTATTGATGAAGTATAGTAAAATAGTTAGCATGAAAAATTCTTCTTCACGAAAACACTTAAATATATATTATATGATGATGAGTCAAACAATTTTGGAGTTTATCAATCTCAAACATACCGAAAGAAAGATACATTCGCGAGAAAATAATAGACGGTGCGTTTCATAATTCATATACAGTCATAATTCATAAGTGGTCCTGTAAAATCTAACAGCTGACCAATATGACTAATTGCACCCTTGAGTTAGTTGTTGTAGTCCGGTGAAACTATTAAGCTGTCCGCTAGATCAATAGCATAGTCAGGTCGAGAAAAAAAAATTGAGTTGTCAAAATAAAAGCGGCTGAGTGCCTTAAGCGCTCGCCTTAGAAGTTCGGTGAAGATGTTAAGGCCTTGCTAGTTCAAGAGAGAGCTAAAAAGAGCTATTGTTTTGTCAACGCTTTCTCGTTTTGATATTGAAACATAGTTAAAGACAACCAATATATATAAAGGCAGACAACAATTTTTTTAATAAATTAAATTGAATCGACTACGTAAATATTTTACGTTTTAAACCATACAAATCGTAGTTGTATTGATGGTAATAATAATATTTACGGTCCATTTGTAGAAAATTAGCCGTCCCGTCGTAATACTCAGTAGTACACAGCATTAATGTGTTGTAGGTAGAGATATCTCATAGAATCATTAGCGGCAGTCGGTCGTTTGTTAGAGCCCATTCGCAGCCGGGGACGGGTTTTTGTCTCAACGCCAAATTGCATCCGCACAATAGGTACGAATACATATGTATGTACGCCACAAATTGATTTAGTAATAATTACTCGGATGTTAAAACAAATAGTTCCCTTACCTACCGAAAAAGTTTGTGAAAATGAATTAGTTACTTTTTCACGTAAAAACTACTGAATGGATGGTTTGGTATTAACATCTACTGTAATCTATATATATATATATATATATAAATCAAGTGTTGTTCGTTAGTCTCGCTAAAACTCGAGAACGCCTTGGCCGATTTAGCTGATTTTGGGGTTGAAACGTTCGTCGTAGTCCAGGGAAGGTTTAAAAGGAAAATATCGAAAAATTGCGAGTAAGATAGCAAAAACAACAATATTATTTTCCCATACAAACTGTTCTAGCCATTTTCCTGACGAAAGGTTATAAAGTTAAATATTATTCTGTCACTACTATACCGTTATTAAAAACTTCTATCATAAGTTTGTAATTGCGCGAAAAATGTTACACTTACCTTACCTCCCCCGATAAATGAGCTATTTAAAATTGAAAGATTTTTTCAAATCGAACCAGTCTGAGATTAGTGCGTTCAAGCAAACAAATTCTTCAGCTTTATAATACTAGTATAGATATGTAAAAAAAAAAAAAACAAAATAAAAGCTTACATCAACAAAGATTCAATTTTAATTCTATTCCCCTGAATTATTATCAGAATTATTTAATAATCATACGAAATAATAATTGTAATAACAAAACAAGAAACACATACCGCATGGCAACTCATAACCGATGTACATACATACATAAATAATACGAATAAGATAAGCAAGTAAGCATCCTTACTATTGTATTCAATTAACAGACGGATGTAAGAACATTGAAACGTATTGTCTTATCGATACTGACAGATCACGATGCTAATGTGTTTCCGATTGCAGCAATCGAAAAACAGAATAGCGCGCGACACGACGCCTTGAAAGAACTTTTGTATACATTACACTAGCTTATGCTCCCGGCTTCGCTCTTATTTATATTGATGAATACCTTATGATGATCGGATCAATAGTTAAGGCGCGAAAACTTATCAAGTTATTACTAACAAACAAGCATCACTACTATATGAAGAATGAATGAATGGAGTTTTAACACATTCTTCGGACAAAGTCTTTTCGTTTCAAAATGAAGTGTTGGTCAAAACATACAAATATTACTAGTAAATGAAGAATGAATGAATGAAGTTTTAACCTATTCTTCGGACAGTCTTTCGTTTTTAGATGAAGGGTAGATCAAAACGAACAAATATGACTAGTATATGAAGAATGAATGAGTGAAGTTTTAAGCGATTCTTCGGACACAGTATTTCGTTTCTAGATGAACGGTAACCTATGCTGAAGATTTTTTCAACTTATTTACTATCTCTACTAGCGTCTTCTATAATAGTAATTATTGCTTCGAATCCTAGATACTGACTCGAATATGAGATTGGGGTTAAAGACTAAAATTAAAGTATTAAAAAAATTTAATCCAAGCGTTGTTCTGATGTATAAGCTATGTTATTTTAAGGTTTTATTAAAAATCGGTAACTACTTTAAAACGTTCAGAGTTTCACCGTATTTATTGTCTTTAAAACGGCTTCACTTGTGCTAAGTATAAATTGTAAGGAAAAAATCAGAATATATCAATTACTTTTTCTTAACTAATATGAGTTTATACAGTTATTTTCACAATTTTCTTCCATAATCTTCACGGTCATTTGAATATCATAATAAAATAATAAAAATGCTATGCGAATCAGGACTGCGCCTCGAATGAATTACTAAAAAAAAAATCTGTTTAGAATTCTTAAAGCGAGCCAGCTTACTCGGCCGTTTTTTATTATTTATCGTTTTATCTTAGACTTTCTATTATAATTACATAAATGTTACGCTAGTATCAATGTTTTCCTTTACGGCAGAGTAAAACAAAAAAATAATTAAATAATCACATTTCTTGTAGGAAATGGGCTACTTTTCATCACTTCATATTATAAAACGAAGTCCTATGCCGCTATATACTGAGCAACCACTGAACGGATTTTCATGCGGTTTGTATTAATAGATAGGGTGCTTATCAAGAAAGGTTCAGGTATATAATTTATCAAGATTTTTTGTAAATTGCTTGAAATATGGTAGCTGTTGGAAGTGTCGGAAGAAGTCAAGCCGCCTGGAAGCTTTCGTCGAAATTTAGCCAGCTGAAGTTGTTAAGGCCTTATTAGGCCAATATCGAAATCAGTTCGAAAAAAAAAACTTTCGTTGAAAAGGCCGCCTAATCCCTTTTCAATATAACAAAACAAATTGTACGGCGCAGACAAAGTCGCGGATGCCAGCTAGTTTTATCAATAGAGATATAGATACCAAGTGGCCTATACAGCTGCAGTAACGAGAGATTTAGCCTTTAGAGCAGCCCAATTGTGATGCAATATTACAACAATGTCTTAGATGTCTTTGTAATTGATATGACTTTATGTACCAATGACACGAAAAATCGCGATTTACTCCGCCCATTACACACGTAATGCATGTTTATGTGAGATTGTCAATTTTGGAGGTAATCTTAAAGATCTTGAGAACTTATGATCATCTTAAATAAATAGTACCTGGTCGTTAAAAAACATTTTTAAATTAAACTAAACTGTTAGTAGGTCTGCTTCACAAAATTACCATAATTTATCAAAAAAAATATATCTCTTTTGCTGTCACTCAATTTCCATCTGAGCTATTTTTGTTTTAACAGAGTCGGTGAAATTTACCTATATATTCTATCTATATCTTTTCATTGCCTTAAACTCAGTTAAAAAAAGTTTTCTATGAACGGAATTCTAGCTAGATCGATTTATCGACTCCGAAACCACCTACATACTAAGTTTCACGGAAATAGATGACTCCCTTTCCGAGATACTGAATATATACAAATATAAAAATATACAAGAATTGCTCGTTTAATGGTATTAGATAGATAGATTAGATAGATTGATAGATAGATACAAAGATCCAGTGTCTTAATGTTTGTCCGCGATGAACTCCGAAACTACTTCACTGATCTTCGATTTGAAAATTTCTTTCGTATAAATAGTTAGCGGAGAAATAGTTAAGAACATCTCCCTCCTCCGCAAGCCCGGCAAGAAAGCTACGCTTCCCGTTAGCTATTGCCCCATTAGTCTGTTAGATACCTTAGGAAAACTTTACGCGCAGCTCCTTCTGAACCGTCTCCAGTTCTCGATTACAGATTTAAAATTAATACCACCTGAGCAGTTCGGATTTCGCGCCGAACACTCTTGCACGAATCAAGTACACCGCCTCACGGAGTACATTTTCTCTAAATTTAACGCCGATCCGAAACGTAAACCGAAACGCGCAATTGCAGTCTTCTTCGATGTCGCCAAGGCCTTCGATAAGGTCTGGCACGGAGGGCTCATCCATAAATTATGTAAATCTCGCGTACCCGATAGGTTAATTTATATTATCCGCGATTATCTAACTGATAGGCCATTTCGCTTCAGAGTGTATGGTGAACTATCGCTGCCCCACCCGATACGCTCAGGTGTGCCACAGGGCTCCATACTCGCTTCCACGCTCTTCAATCTGTTCATCATTGACCTACCTCGGTCTCGGGGAGTCGAGATAGGTTGTTACGCTGACGATACCGTTATTTACACTTCCGGCTGGCGGTCGGACTTTCTTAGGAAGCGCATCGAAAAAGCCGTTCATACTCTCGGTGAATGGTTTCGTCGATAGCTCATAGAAGTTAATTCCGATAACAGTGCCGCAATACTCTTCGATCCCACGAAACGCGCTAATAAATTTGAGCCCATCAGGCTATACGGAATCGTTATCCCTTGGGTCGAAGAAGTCAGATATCTCGGTGTTAGATAGACACTTAAAGTTCAATTCACATATAGACAGAATGCGAAACAAAGCCGCTATGGTCTTGGGTCGCCTCCATCCGTTGTTTTGTCATAAGAGTAAGATGTCCCTTAGACACAAGCTCACTTTGTATAAGACGTGTGTCCGTCCCGTGATGACACATAGCTGCCCCGTTTTTGCGCATATGTCCAAAGATAACTTTCATAAGCTGCAGGTTCTCCAAAATCGTGTTTTACGTAAAGTGACCGGTGCCCCGTGGTACATCCGGAGAGTCGATCTCCATAGAGACCTAGAGATCCCTTCTATCTGGGCGTACGTAAAATCACTTACGATTAGTTATTTTAAAAGCCGCGAATCATCCCAGTCCGTTAGTGGTATCCACCGCAAACTATGAACCCGTACCTAACGCTGCGCGTTATAAAAGACGTCCGCGATGCATTTTTACCGACCCTCCTGATTTAATCACGTTAGCGAACGATCAGTACCAGCCTGTCCCTCGAAACAGAGCGTGCTCACGCCCACATCCGCGTAACCACAGATCACGCCGCCGTGGTCTGGGGGTTAATTTCGCTCCCGTACACCCGATTAGGCCTCCCACGGCAGGCGCTCAAGCCTAGGTTCGATCCCTCGGTAGGGAGCCCTTGAGTGCGTTGCTTGCGCGATATGGTGACACACAAATATACATCACGGCTTCAACACTACACGATCACCCCCACACACGTGCACGCCTACACGCTTACACATGAAAGTGGAAGGGTTTACTTTTTTCCCTTATCGAACTGAAAAACTCTCAATTTTCCGATAATAAATATATGGAGGAGTTGTTGAGGCGTGTACTTGGTATACTTGGTACACATATACGTTTCAACAACTCATACACATATGAATAGTTAGCTAGGTTAGCTAAGATAGTTCGCGATTTTGCATGCAACAGGCAACAGCCAAGCCGAGGTGTGCCGTGCACCCTTGAGCTGGTTGCCATAATAAAATCGGCTTAGTGCCTTAAGCGCTCGCCTTAGTAGTCCGGTGAAGCTGTTAAGACCTTGCTGGGTAATAGCGTAGTCATTTCGAAAAAAAAAAAATCTCCCTCCTCTGTTTCTGATCCGATTTTCTTCATTCTTTTCTTCTTTAGTAGCTATTGACGATTGTTATCATTAAAAAAATGGATTTTTTTCTTCATGGTCGAACTGCGACCACTGGACGAGCACTCGTTTGTTAATATATACTAATATTATAAAGAGGTAAAGTTTGTGAGTTTGTGACGTGATGTTGTGACGTTGTAGGGGGTAATCTCAGGAACTACTAGTCCGATTTGAAAAATTCTTTCAGTGTTATATAGCGCATTCATCGAGAATGGTTATATGCTATATATCATCACGCTAAGACTAATAGGGGCGGAGCACAGATGAAAAATGTTTCAAAATCGGTATGTTTTTCCTATTGAGAACGCGAACGAAGTCGCGGGCAGAGGCTAGTAGTTAATATTTAGACACTCTAATAATACACCAAACAAGAAATTTTATTGGCATCAAGTTTATTATTGATAATTATGATAGATAATTAATTATGAAATTAAGTATTCTCTCTGTATACAAATGACGTTAAATTCAATCGTAAGTAAATAAAGAATATACCCGATTAGGCCTCCCACGGCAGCGGCTCAAACCTAGGTTAGATCCCTCGGTAGGGAGCCCTTGAGTGCGTTGCTTGCGCGATACGGTGACACACCCATACATCAGTGCTACAACACTACACGATCACCTCCACACACGCGCACGCCTACACGCTACACATTTTGGTGGAAGGGTTATTTTTGATAAAAAATTTTCCCTTATCGAACTGAAAAACTCTCCAAATTTTTCGATAAAAATATATGGAGGAGTTGTTGAGGCGGATATGCTTGGTACACATATACGTTTCAACAACTCAAACATATATGAATAGTTAGCTAGGTTAGCTAAGTTAGGTCGCGATTTTTGCATGCAACGGGCACCAGCCAAGCCGAGGTGTGCCGTGCACCCTTGAGCTGGTTGCCATTATAAAATCGGCTGAGTGCCTTAAGCGCTCGCCTTAGTAGTCCGGTGAATCTGTTAAGACCTTGCTAGCGTAGTCAGTTCGAGAAAAAAATAAAAAAAATAAAATAAAGAATAAAGATGACATTTTCCGTAATATTTTTTTCTGTTTCGATAGGTTTTAACGATTGCTTTTATATGCTATCAGTTTTCCATGATAGAAATATTACTAAAATCGTTCGAGAATAAATACCTATATTAAAAAAAAATTAAAGATTTTTATAAGCACTATTTGGGGCACGCGCAAACATTCTCATAAAAATGATTTTGTTATTTAATTGGAACCATTGCTACCACATTATTTTAACAGCTATAGGCGCTTTTCCACGAAGAAGGTGCCAACCTATGTCTATGGCGTTTTTTTTTTTAAATTACATTAAGTTGAAATCAAAACCCGGAAAGAATTATTATATAGATATTATGTTTGAAAAATTGTTTTCGCTCGAGTTCTTGACTCGGTTTAATTCCTAGCTCCCGCCCCGAAACATTCAGGGAAGAGGAGGTTCGGATTCCCTTGAATTTATAAATACGGTATCTCCTAAAACTTTGCTAATTATTGTGCATGTGTATAGGGCTGCTTGTTTTTGTAATATGTGTATATTTATGTTTGCTTCTAATTTGTCTATGTATCTGTGTATGCTTTTTGCTACTACGCCTGTTGTGCCTATTACTATGGGAATGGTTATCTTTCTAGACGTTTAATAAAACCTACTCCTTCTGCCTTTGCCTTATAATAACAAAACATTAATTCGTGTATCTCTTCTGTTGACCACTTTCTTCTTGAATCATTAATATCTACTGAACTTGGCATGGTCTCTACCAATGGACCGGAAGAGCTAGTGGGAGGTTCCCCGCTCTGCAAAGTCTCATCGGTGTCTCGGGTATAATCGGCTGTGGTGCTTTCGGGTTCCCCGGCTCTCGCCCGCCTGTTCAACGAAGAGCCACTGACGGTCCGTATACTGTCACATCCAGCGTCAGCTCCAGACATGCCCCGACGATCACCCTCGGGCAGCGGCATTAATCGTTTATTTCTAAGGTTTCTTTGCTCCATATCTATGGGTGGTTGCCAGGGCCCTTTTGGTCAACTGGTTAGTAATTTCGTTTCAGATGTCCGCCTCTCACGTGGCTTAGATGTTTTGCACGGACGTGGGGTTGGGCTTTGAGAGGCATATAGATATATTATATACTAGCTGACCCGTGCAACTTCGTTTGCACCAAATTGGTTATCACGCGAAAAAATTGTTTCTTTTTTTTATCGTAGCACGGCAAAATGCCTGCACTATGCCTGAAGGTAAGCACAGTACAATCCAAAAACAATAGCGACCACCGAGTGACACACTATCCATCGCTGGTCGCCACTATCATGCCGGCCTACAAAAAGCTGGATATGCACAGGCTGATCCCGAAGCGCGACGCGCAGAAGCGAATCACTATTACGGATTTTTTCGTCATGTACATGGTGGTTGTGACCCAGTCAGGCTGTAAAGCCCTACCACCCCGCAAATAAAACTGATACCCGATTGCAGCCACAACTACCGTTTCCAATTGTGAATCCAAACTATCCACGGATTCACTTAAACATAAACCCAGATTACATGTATTCATTTTTTAAATAAACCTAGTACCCATTCGTAGCGTCATCTACCAGGATCAATTAAAATAAAAACTAACCTACATAAAACTGAATAAACATCTCTACCACTTACTTTATCATAACTATCTTCGACTTGTATTAAAACCTTTTTATACTCCATTGTATTAAAGAAAAATATATGAACACCGTATCGAAGCGTCAAAGATCCCGCCGAAAACGTCAAATGTCACTTGCTTGAAACTATTGTCTAAGAGTTATAAACTGTTTCAAAAACGTATTTGAAATATATTTCCAATATATTTTTATAAATAATCTCTGTACCACTCACAACATAGTACCTATCACCTTAAAACCAAGCCAGTTTTATACATCAGGTTCAATCCCTCGGTAAGGATCCCTTGAGTGCGTTGCTTGCGCGATACGGTGACACACAAATATACATCACTGCTACAACACTACACGATCACCCTCACACACGTGAAACACATGAAACACTGAATGATGATGAATGAAACATGTTACACATGAAAGTGGAAGGGTTTACTTTTTTCCTTATCGAACTAAAAAACTCTCAATTTTCCGATAATAAATATATGCAGGAGTTGTTGAGGCGTGTATGCTTGGTATACATATACGTTTCAACAACTCATACATATATGAATAGTTAGCTAGATTAGTTAAGATAGGTCGCGATTTTGCATGCAACAGGCAACAGCTAAGCCGAGGTGTGCCGTGTACCCTTGAACTGGTTGCCTAAATAAAATCGGCTGAGTGTCTTAAGCTCTCGTCTTAGTAGTCCGGTAACTTATATACGTATATAAGTTATTGAAACATGCATGTGTACCAAGCATGCGTGCCTCAACAACTTCTATATGTATTTTGTGTAGGAAAAAATCCTCTAAACTATGTAGGATAGGATAACAAAAAATAAGGGTAGAACTCTTGTGTCACTGTATCGCGTGAGCAGCGTACTCAAGGGCTCCACGCCCGGGGAACAGATCTAGGCTTGAGCCGTTGCCGAGAAGGGCCTAATTTGGTGTACGGGAGCGAAATTTAGTCCCAGACCACGGCGGCGTGATCTGCGGTTATGCGGGCGTGGGTGAGAACACGCTCTGTTTGAAGAGACAGGCTGGTACTGATCGTTCGCTGACGTGATTGAATCAGGAGGGTCGGTAAAAATGTGTCGTGGTCGTCTTCTATACTGCGCAGCGTTGGGTACGGGTTCATCGTTCGCGGCGGATACCACTAACGGGCTGGGATGATTCGCGGCTTTTTCGATATAACTACCTGTAAGTGATTTTATATACGCTCAGACAGAAAGCATCTCCAGGTCCTGTGGAGATCCTTATGCCGGACGTACCATGGGGCACCGGTGATTTTACGTAGGGCTCAGTTCTGGAGAACCTGCAACTTTTGAATACGATTTTGCGCATGTGCAACGACCGAACAACTGTACGTCATAATCGGACGGATGCAAGTTTTGTATAAAGTGAGTTTGTCTGGGGGATATTTTACTCTTATGACTAAGCAAATGATAGAAACGACCTAAGACCATACGGCTTTGTTTCGCACTCTTTCTGTGTGTGAATCGAAATTTAAGTGTTTATCTAAAGTAACACCAAGATATTTCACCTCGCCGGCCCAAGGTATTTCGGCTTTGTATAGCCTGATGGTCGACGACGCATATATTTGAGATGGCGTCAATCCCAAGTCATACGTTTACGTTTATCGTTGTATATGGTGGTCAATAATGTTTAATAAAATGAAATTGGTTCTTTGCTTTTTTTAAAAATAATTGATTTGAAATTTATTATTGGAACGAAGTTCCTTACGGCAGGCTTGGAGGAGATAGAGATTTTGCTGCGCGACCGAACTGAAAAAAATGTGATAGTAAAACTGTAACGAAAAGTGCATGGAATAAAACAGTTAAATGAGACGTGCGCAGGCGCGACAGTCGTATACATAAGCGAGTAGTGTATAATATCTTTCTCTTTCTCCTTTTTTGTAATTATTTCTATTTCTATGTAATTTTATGTTGTCAAACAAAAATAAAGAGACATATTTTGTTATTTTAATTGATAATTTGAATTACGATTACATAAAATTGAGCACGATTTTTTTTTCCAAATAATGTCGATTCTACATTAGCCGAAAGAACTTCGTTCCTACCTGGTGTCCCACGACACCACATTCTTTTTTTTATTTATAAAATATATCAGCGGGTATATATATGATTGTTTATAAAAAATGTGTCTGAATGTTTAATTGCGTTTAAAAGTTACTGAAAAAAATGTTCCTAAACTTATTATTGATTAATCATAAATCAAAATGCCTATTAAAAATACAACGTTAACCCGCTACCAAGTGTCCTAAATTCTGTCTATTGATATATTGATAATTTCTGTAGGTGGTAGAGCCACGCTGAAGCTATTACTGGTTTCAGCATGAATGGGTCGGCTCGTTCGGGCTAATACTGCCAGAATACTTACAGAAAACCGACGTCAAAGAACAGTGCTTGCATTGTAATGTTTCGTTCGGTCAGTGAGAGTGCCGGAGGTTCTCTTACTTACATTCCCCCATATACAGGTTGGAAACGCACTTACAAATCCCCTGGTGTTGCTAGTGTCTATAGACGGTGGTGGTCACTAAACATCACGTGACCCACCTGTTCGTTTGTCTCTTATGATATAAAAAAAAAATATTGATGTATTAAAGAACCAGGTATTCTAAAATTCTTGTTCTTTTAACGTTGCCGGCTCTTGTACTAAGGTGTCGCAAAAAAGTCTAGTTACGTTGACTGCAAATTTTTTGTTTTCGTTATTCTGGAGAACTCATTGCGTTTTATGGGACAAAGAGTATCCTGGATGTAGTCTTCTAATATTAGTTATCACCGTGTCAAATTTCGTTAAAATTGGTTCAGTACTTTCAGAGTAATTCGGGTTTATATTCTAGACTTTAATCCTTTATCCTGGAGAACCCTTTGCGTTTTATGAGACAAAAAGTATATTTGATGTAATCTCGTAATATTAGTTATCACTATGTCAAGTTTCATCAAGATTGGTTCAGTACTTTCAGAGTGATGTGTGTGCATAGGGACAGACAGACAGACAGACAGACAGACAGACAAAAATTGTAAAAAGATTATTTTTGGCTTCTATATCGATAACATAGTCTACCCTGATTAAAATTTTCAAAAAATATTTAATGTACAGATTTCGACTTGTTAGAGTTTTATTATAGTATAGATATATATTATATATATAGATATATTATATATATATATAATAGAGAATAATCGTCGAAGTATACAATTCGAGTTAAAAAACCGAATTTTTAACCAATGAAAAAACATTACAATGCATTTCATTTTCATGTATTAAATTTCCACGAGATTAATTTGAAACAATCACAGGATTTATTTTATTTAAAGTATTTACTCTTAGTATTTCATTCTATATATGCTATAATGTAGTTCGTTTTCATCTACAAAATATGTAGTTTGGTGAAGCTGTTAGCGTAGTCAGTTCGAAAAAAATAACATTTACAAAATTTCCACATGATTATATTCAGCCAATCACAGGACTTCATTTATATTCATTATTATTTAAAAGTAATATTTTTAGTATTCCATTTTTAAATGCTACAACGTAACAAATAATGTTCTAATCCTAAATAATTAAATAATTTCTGAAATTCACAGTACAACATTTGCTATACATACAATTTACCAACGCACATGTCTATTTAAACACAACTATAAGTATATAGAAATAAGGTTAATACTATTGTGAGGTAAAACCGACATTGTTTTTAATATTCTCTTCTTAGCTAAAAACAATGAACAATAACACTTTTATGATAATAGTTGTTAAATGATTTACAACAGCTCCTCCCTGAATTATTATACTGAATTCTATATTTATATGATAATATCATATCATAATTACAAATTTATCTTGTTTTTCATTACAGTGTAATTTTTTTACCTCCAAACTGCTTAAACATTCAGAAAATTAATTAAAATTTGTTATGATATATGGTATTAGAAAATATGTATGTTCTAACTGATAATATACAGCTTTTAACACTCACCTTACAAATAACTGTTCTTGATTGTTCACCCTCCATGATACTACTGTAGAACCTTAGAACAAACATCATAAAATCGAATATTATATTAAGACATTTAATAAACTTAGTAGGGTGTACTAATTATATTTTTTGTTTTGTTACAAATTATAATTTTTATCTGTATAAATATAACGGAATAATGATTTAAATTATAATTTGTTATAATGAGAACTCTTTAAGGTAAACCTAAATAAAAATTATTATTTAAAGGAACATACTCAAGAGACTGTAAGACAATTAGGTAAAAATGACCTTACAGAATATTCATATATGCTATGCTCAATTAATGCATTTTTTAATATTATAAAATGATATTAAAATATGCAATTGGAAACAAATATAAATCAATTAACAGGAAAATACTGTCACCATACGAAATTTCATTTTTCCAATTATATAATTTAAAAATAATGTTCCTAGATAAACATATTTAAAATGTACAAGTAAATCTAAGATGCATGTACACCTGCCTTCACTCGAGTTCGTTTGTTAATTTACTAAAATATAACTTGTGTTTTTTTGTGAGTACATCAAATACCAACCTACAATTTAAAAGCAAGTATCTGCAGTTTACTTCCTACAATCCAATAGCCAAGGTCAAAACACCGCAGACAACTTTATTCTATTCAATGAAAAAAAAAACTCGTTACCGAATACACGACCATTGAATTTAAGGTTTTTATTAATACGTGCCTTATTTAAACAAAGTCAGAACTTATTAGTATTATTTTTAGAATATCTGCTATTTTTTTAAATATTCAAGTTACGCGCTTTCTTTTCAAAATAAATAAAGACGACAAGGTTATGCGGCACAGTATATTTAAAAAATAACAGTTCGGATAATTTAAAAAAAAAGAAATAACAAATTTATTTAGAATAAGTAATATTATCAGAATAATTACTTACCGAAAAGATTTACGGTACAAGTTGTATTGTTGCCTCTATCGAGAACGACAACACTTGACGCTGCCATTTTCCGTTTGACAGCGAAGCCAACTGACAAAAAGTTACTGTGATGGTATTGCTAGATTATAAGTATGTTATATTTACACTTTACATAGATAACCTACCATGAATTTATGTTTTGTAATATTATATAACTAACATTTTTTGCTATTCACTCGCAAATTATATCTCAGATAAATACTTTATAGAAATACGATTATGTAACACCAATTTGTAACATTGTAGTGCCAACTTGTGTAATTCGAATATATATATATTTCGAGATTGTAACCAACATATTTCCTTCAAGCATTTTATTATTAAAACTGTGATTGACTTTTGTCAATCAGATCATATTGACTCAAGATCAATCATTAACATTTATTTACTGACAACAAAATTATATAATGCATACTAAACAAAGCTTGAATTACTAGATCAAATATTTGCATTTGTATCCACGATATTCTATTTTAGGTATTCTTATTAGCCAAAATTGTGTATTTATTTTAACATTTACCATAAATACTTCTTGTTTTGCTAATTGAAATTATTAAAGTAAATCAAAAATATGATAAGCTGCACGAGCTCAAAACAAAATACCAATACTACATGTACACTGTACGTGCGAAATAAGTCACTAGCAGGTCGAGATCACAAGTGATGTTTTACTAACCAACAACGTTCCTCTTCTACGGTATCTACAATGCATACTCAGAATAATATGTATTATACTAGGATTGGCAACCCTAAATAATACTCATCAAGTTATGAACCGCAGGTCATGGTCAACGATCAATAAGATATATCATGGAAGTTATCTTCAAGTTCAAAGTTGTAACTGACAACTGAAACCAGTAATATTTTTATAGTTTTCAATTACTTCAAATAAAAACCATTATACCCCTGATTAACTATATTTTAATCATGAGTCGGTCTGTGTCCTAGACTAATTCATATTCAAGATTTTAAATTGATTAATATTACTAATTGTTATTCTATTAATGTAAATGTACTAGTTTATTGAAACACATTACTATTAAATAATTATCATCATCGATATTTAAAATATGATGTTTATAATCAAAGTTTATATTAACACTTCTACTATTCGAAAGTATGATCATATATAGTATAGTAGTAATAAAAAAAAAGAATTATAATTATGTAATTATCTTCGATAAACTATTTAGTACCTGGGCGACCGAGCCTAGCTCGGTTCTTTAAAAAACATTTTTGATTGAAATCTTAATAAAAAAAAAAATGTTTTCTATGAATAAAATCTAGCTAGATCAATTTATCGTCCCCGAAACTATCTACATACTAAATTTCACGGAAATAGAGGACGCCATTTCCGAGATCATGAATATATACAAATATAAAAATATACAAGAATTGCTCGTTTAAAGGTATTAGATTTATGTAGTTCTTACTTAACATTGATGTGTTATAGTTCTCTGTGGTTTATTACGTTGTATTTACTAGCCATATATAAAATTAATATACTAAAGTGTATTAAATATATCTCTACAAAGTAAACACCTTTATTTTAAAAATGATATTAAACATTTTTATAGAAACAGATCTGAATTGAAACATTATAAAATTTAATTCTATGTTCTTATATTTTACGAACGCAATCTTAATTGTCCAATCAGAAACAGCCAACGCTTTGCCGGCAAGTGTCATCGGCGGCATCATACGTGTATTATTTTTCCGGTTCTTACTCTCCCATTTCTATTAGGTTCACGTAGTCAGCGAGAGATTGCTCACGCTTTTATAATAAGTACCGACGCGATTTTATTATGTCGGTTTCACTGAAAACTTTATTCCTCTTAGGATTAATTTATTTATGCAGAGCTTCCGAAGAGGATGTATTAGATCTTACAGATTCAGACTTTTCGACTATAGTAGCTGAACATGACACTGCTTTGGTCATGTTTTACGCACCATGGTAAGTTATTCACACTTTACATGATTAGACAGAAAGGTTATTTGGGTTCATTATTCATCAGTTTGTTTTAATTGTAGGTGCGGTCACTGTAAGCGGTTAAAACCGGAGTACGCTGTAGCCGCCGGTATTCTCAAGAACGATGATCCTCCAGTGGCATTGGCTAAAGTAGACTGTACTGAAGGTGGTAAGAGCACATGCGAGAAATTCTCCGTATCTGGATACCCCACATTGAAGATCTTCAGAAAGGGTGAACTTTCGTCAGAGTATAACGGACCTAGAGAATCGAGTGAGTTAACACCTATATTTTACCTTTCAATACTATAAGAATATTAACGTTACAGACATTAAAAGCTTACCAATTTTACTTGGGCTGGTTCAAAATCAATCACAATATTTATGTTTAAACAAAGGATTATAATAAGATTGTATCATATAATTAGGTTTTTAAACTATAAAAATAGTTGATATATTTTTAATTTCCATTATAATTCGAATTCCTAGAATCACTCAATTAACATACAGAAGTATTAATTTGTAAATGAAATATTGGTGTGAGAGTGATTTTGATCTATTGTAAAATGTTTTTTTTTTTTTACTGACTGCTATAAAAAAAGTAACAATGTTGTAAAATGTTTATTAAATTATATGATTGACTAATGTCCAAAACATCCTCATATGTATGTTAGTCAGTTACCCTTTCCACCATCAGTATGTTTAATATATACATATATATACAATATAAACCTTTCACTTTTAGTTATTCATGTTGTACTCTATTATTCTTTATTTATTCGTTCTGTTGTCAAGTGGGTAGATATGTTTTGTCAGTAATGTATAAGAAGATACATTTATTGTACTGTATTTATCTTAGGTTGAACCTACTGATCTTAGGTTGGTTCTCTTTCATTTTTTCTTGTGAAATAGTCTACAAATGGGCTTAGTACTAGAATAAAAAAATGTAGTTATTTTAGGACTTTGTAGGTAGTTTTGATTATTTTCCTACAATTGTTCAAGGACAAGTATCTGAAATATCAAATCAAAGTATATGCAGTAATTCATTTAACCTTATACATATATATTGCTATTAATCTCTATAAATGTATTAAAATCCACTGTTTTATTTGCAATAACATAAGTTATACTTAATTTGAAATTAAATAACCATGTATAAAATTGTGTCATGATACTCAGTTATTTAGTTATTATTACTTTTCGTATAAAGAAGATATAATGAATCTCTATAAAGATAATATATAATACATGAGCTCCAATACTATCTGACGAAATTTGAGAATAGCTCCAATGGTAGAGAAGTTTCAGATTACCAGAAGAACATGGACATTCCATGAGTAGTGAAAGATGTGAAGTAAGATGAATACAAGGATATGAAGAATAAATAGTAGGTTTTGTACTTCTTCTTCCTAGAACTTTCCCTGTCTGCTTTCTGACTTAATTTCATCAAATTTGCCCAATTTCATCATCATTATCTTTTATATCTTGGCCATTGTATGACATAGTTGAGATACCTGTTTTTGACGTAGTGTGGTGACCTAGAGCTTAAGTGATTATACCAGTAAAGATTGCTCTCTTGGATATTTTCTCCGATGTTACAGGCTTTAAGGATTCCAGGGATATGTGTGTTTTAAATGCGATCTAGTTGCATAATGCCATATATTCATACAGTATCTTAAACTCAATGAATGAGTATTTGCTGGACATGTCTAATTAGAATTAATAAGAAAGTAGGATTTTGTATGATTTATGTAAAGAGAGTTCAATATATGTATATGAAAAGATTTAGAAGAAACAATACTGTAACATTCATAATTTAATTTTTCTTTTTTTCATCTAGATGGCATTGTTAAGTTCATGCGTGCCCAAGTTGGACCCAGCTCCAGGGATCTGCTTACTGTGGCTGACTTTGAAGCCTTCACTGCTAAAGATGATGTTGTTGTAATTGGTTTCTTCGAAAAGGAGTCTGACCTTAAAGGTGACTTCCTCAAGACTGCTGACAAAATGAGAGAAGAGGTTACATTTGCCCATTCCTCTGCTAAAGAGGTGCTTGAGAAGGCTGGATACAAGTGAGTTTATCACACTAGTTTTCTAGTTATAAAAAAACATATTGCCAATGTGATATTTTCTGATTAGTAATATCTACTATATCTACCTTTTAGCTAAAAATTTATGGACAAGTACCAATCAATATTCTATGGTATTTGAGAATTTTTTACCTTCGTTTAGTTTCGTGACTGAATAAAAACTAATATCACAAGAAAGGTAGCTACAAAAAAAGTCAATAAACTAGTGATAATTAGATCTATATTTTTGTTCAATTATTGTAAATTTTTAAATATTAGAAGCAAATTATATCATATTTTTTTTTCTCAAGATAATGTATATTAATTTTATTCATCATCAGTATGTAAGAGACCCACTGCAAGGCCATAGACCTCCTCGCTAAGGATGGTATGGGCATTATCACCATAAAAGCTCACAACATATTGGCAATTAGAAACTCTGAGAAATTCATAGTTCTATGTTTTCTCAAATACAGTAGTACTACAAAAACATTACTCAGGTTCAGATTTTCTCACTATATTTTCCTTCACTCTCAACTGATATTGCTGTGAATCTATAGTACACAAATTATGAAATATTAGTTGATACATACAGGAGTTCGGACCTGTGGACATATTAATGATACTCCGCTGTCAAATCACTATGACTTCTTAATTTTTTTTTACAAACTACGTTCTATGTAAGGGTTAATATTTCATATCCCTCTGTTTTATTCCATACATAAGTTATAAATAATATGAAGCGACTTATCAATTTATTGTCAGTTACACAGGAAGGACTGTAATCATTTAACTGTAATATGATTTCTGTGTTTATGCACTTTGAATTTTAATTTTTAAAATCACCATTTTTTGGCCCATAAATTATGTTTTTAACACTTAGTGTAATAAAGCATATCTATGGCAGATGTAGCTGCATATTTTCTTGATTAAAATTTAAGTTTACTAATGGACCTCATACCACAATAGGATTTATAGAGAATATGTATATCATAAAATGACTTAACGATATATCGTAAATTTAATTTATTGCTACAGTAACATTGTTTTGTTCTTGTAATGAGCTCTTACCATTTTATTTAAACAGATGCTGCTTTTAATATAAAATACATACATTGATCATTTTCATAGTACACTTGTATACCAGAACATTCAATACATCTGTTTAATTACTTTGTTTATTTAGGAAAGAAAAAACTAAAATAGTGTCTATTAACAATTCCTATGGATAATTTTTTTCTATACTTTTTTTTACTGTATGTGTTGTCATTAATTTTCTTTTGTTTATGATGTGATGCGGTTATTTGTCAACTTGGATATAGATTTAAGGGTTTTTCAATTACCATTCAAAATTTTCTTTTTTAATACATTTATTATTTGCATTACCACACTCACTACGTGATACTGGTTGAATTGTGGATATAGGGACCACAGAAGCCAAATAAAAAAGAGAATAAGTTTACTGGGCATTAATCCGAGTACAAAATATACCAGTGATTGTGTATTAGTTGAAATTGGAGAAAAACTAAGTTTGTATTGACAAAATTAAAATGCTTCAATATTGATGAAACACTAAAAAATAAATCGGTCGACATACAGAGATGAAAGATGTACTTAACTGTGTTATATCTCTATGTTTATGTATAGAATGTATTCTTATATAAAATAACCCGTGTTATAGTAAAATAACCAGTTTAACGAATTATTTAACTGAACCAAAAAGTTTTAGTGATTTTATTCTAAGCCCATAACTGGGGCTCATGATAAGTTATCAGCTTATCGCCCATTGTGAAGTGTTTTTATTATTAATAGCTTATCTAGCTTATTTTAACAATGGGTCCGAATTTAGATACCGAAAGTTACATTATGTTAATAGAATCTCTGACTTATGTTTCCCTCAACTGTTTTATGTTATTAATTACTACTATTTATTATTCTTTATATGATGACTCCTTAGTAGTAATAAATAAAATACCCGGCAAATATTAGTTCAAATACCTAGTTACAAACTTAAAACAAAGTTCGGAAATTTTGCTAAAAATATGTTGTTCAAAAGTTAATGAGTTTTTTTTTTTTTTTCGAAATGTCTACGCTATGGACCCAGCAAGGTCTTAACAGCTTCACCGGACTACTAAGGCGAGCGCTTAAGGCACTTAACCGATTTTATTATGGCAACCAGCTCAAGGGTGCACGGCACACCTCGGCTTGGCTGTTGCCTGTTGCATGCAAAATCGCGATGCAGGCTGGTACTGATCGTTCGCTGACGTGATTAAATCAGGAGGGTCGGTAAAAATGCACGCGGAAGTCTTTTATAACGCGCAGCGTTAGGTTCGGGTTCATAGTTTGCGGCGGATACCACTAACGGACTGAACTGATACCATTAACGGAGTTAATGATAGTATTCAAGTCTATTAGTTGAAAAAAGCCACGACATTACATTGTTATGGTCTTGTGTGAATAATCTTTTATCACATTATACTAATAGCATTGGTCTCGCACTAGAAATTTATCCAAGACTATGGGTATTGTTAGAAAATTATACGTAACGAATGGTTTTATGGACAAGCCTAATTAATACTAATGGTACGTACTGTTACAGTTATAGGCTAATTATAACATTAGGTATGCTTTTCGTTTGTATACATGAGTGTTGTAAGATATATAAAAACAAATATATTAGGTCCTTACATATCGACGGAAGAAAGCGGAAATGTAACTTGCGTTTTGGGCTAAATTACTTTTTACCATATTTTTGTATAAAAAATACCGCTTCGAATGTTCTGGGTTTCTCTTTCATACGATTCTATCTTTCATCGATACGACCTCGGTTTTTGCCTAGTTTTAGCACTACACATAAATAAAATTGAAGTTTTGAAATAGTTTTTTGTCTCTGGTGAAAAGTTTTACAAGTGACGATAATTCTGCTTTCTTCCGTATGCTGTTATGTAATTAGCGTTTTTACATGGAACATCTGAAAAGAAAATGAAATGTGAAATATTTGATTCATTACATTTAAAAATAAGATAAATCAAATTTCAATCGTTCTTATAAACATGTTTAATTTTTTTGAGATTTCGAGTTTTTATACACTGAAAACAAAGTTGAAATTTTGCCGTCCATAAAGTTTTTTTATATGAATTTCATATTTTACACATACGAAATTTGAAAAGGTCTTGAAAAATAATGTAAAATATTAGGAACAGCTAAAATTGGGTTTAGCACATTTTGTAATGTAACGACATATGTAATCAATCTAAGTATGTACCGTTATAATAATATCTATGCGCTCTCGATATTTTAT
Organism: Antheraea mylitta; assembly: GCA_014332785.1. Classification (NCBI taxonomy): domain Eukaryota; kingdom Metazoa; phylum Arthropoda; class Insecta; order Lepidoptera; family Saturniidae; genus Antheraea; species Antheraea mylitta. The sequence continues at coordinate 2,828,697 of JACEII010000053.1, read as the reverse complement.
AGGTAGTTCATTGACTCCACTATTAAAAGTATTGTGGGATAGATAACCATTAAACTATTTGAAGGCGGTTTGGACTGTGTGATTAGAATTGATTTTTTTTCCTTGCACGAAATTGTCTACATTTCATAAGAAATAATAATCTGTTGGAACAAGATTCAGAGAGTATCATGGGTATCGGAGGATACCAATCACAATTTCTTTTAGTTTAGTGACCGTCTGCTGAGAAGTATGAAGTCTAGTTATACTCTGAACCCACAGTGGGCTAGAGAGATTGACGAGCTTCGGTTGTTTAATGGCTAGGTTTTCTATCATGGATTGTTATTGCCAATACCGATTTGCCGTAATCGTTTGGTCAGATTTTAACCTATTTGTATATACGCCAATAATCAGAAGACATTTGTTCTGAATAAGACATAAGTAACGAGATGGACTCCAGGTTAGATCATTTTAATTAAGAGAAATTTTGTAAAATATATTTTAACAAAATAAAATATATTCTAATAACGAGTTATAGGAAAATGGGTAGTAAAAAACCTTGTCCATGAAATTATACCAACTTTCCTGATGATCGAATAAATGGTGCCGCAGTTAATCGATCTTTGAATTATAAACATACTTTTTTTATATATGTAAATACTAGCTGAAATCCGACCACATCGCTGTTCATATTCAAAAAATGCAATCCACATAATGCATACAGAACCATCTAAGAAATAATCCCGCATCAAATGACTATAGTCATGTGCCGATAAATTCAGTAGTTTTGACATAATTCGGCCTCAAACGAACTGTATTTTCATTATATAATTTACACTTATGTATACATATTATTAACTCAACATGTAGTGTTTGTAAAAGTATACTCATGTTGCTTTATGTATTTTTAATATATGAATCATATAAATGAAATAAATAATAGTTTGAAGAAAACTGAATACTTTTAACTCAGCAAATAGTTAATACAAGTACAATACAAGTAATATACTTAGGTGTGTGTGTAAATGTATTGTTTTTTTCTTTATAACACGTTTCTATTGTTCACAGGAACAATGTGGTGTTATACCGTCCGAAGCGTCTACAGAACAAGTTTGAGGAGTCGTCTGTTGTTTACGATGGCGAAACCGAGAAGTACTCGCTCAAGGCATTCATCAAAGAAAACTAGTAAGTCTAGTTCTTGTTTGTTATACATACTAGCCCTTGAAGAATTCGCATTCTAGTATTTTCATTCAGTTTTTGCAAAAACTTGTCATTATACCGCTTTCCCCCAACATATGAGATTTTTAGATGCTATGAAATTCCTCTAACAGAGACGTCACACTCCTATGCGATCAATACACAACTTAAGATGTGAAGAAAATTAAATTTAAACTCGTTGATTACTAAATATAAAACTTAACCTTTCAAAACTTTGCAAAATCTTGCCATTGTATCGCTTGTCCCCAACATTTGAGATTTACGATTTTTTACGCAGACAATAAAAAAAAGCGAAAGCAAAAATAGCTGCGGGCCAAAAGCCTGCAGAACAGAAGAATGAGAAGAAAAAGAAAAAAAAATATTTGAGATTTTTAGATGCTATGGAGATTCCTATGACTGAGGCATCTCACACATTTGCGATCAAAAATTAACTTAAGATGTAAACAAAATTAAATTTCAATTCTTTGAGTAAATAAATTTATAGATAATAAATAAATTTACCTTTCAAAAACTATATCACAGTGAACTAAACTGGCCAATTATTAAGTTTTTCAGCCTTCAGTGACGTACATGTGTAAACATTTATTTGATAGGCGAAATATCAAGTAGTTTTGATATTATTCTAATAAAAATTGTGTTTTTAGCCACGGTCTTGTCGGAATCCGTCAGAAGGAAAACATTCAGGACTTCATAAACCCAATTGTCGTTGCCTACTATGATGTCGACTATGTTAAGAATGCTAAGGGAACCAACTACTGGAGAAACCGTGTGTTGAAGGTATGTTAACAGCGGATTGTATTTTCCTTGAGATAACTTTTTTAACAACTTACCTTGATTAAGATATATATGGTATTACCTCACTGAGCGTGTTTTACCGCCTGTATCATGGCGAGCGTTCTGAAGAGCTATTTAATTTAATCCCTTCCTCTCCTTTCCATAACCACGCGCGCTGATCTTTGGAGCCATAGTTTTACGGTAGACCGTATCTGGGCATGAACTAAAGAGTTCGCAACTTCTTATCACGATGTGTTCTTTCCTTCCTTCCTTCCTTTAACATAGGGTTCTTCAAGCGTAACTTGAAGAGACATTTACACAGGTCGGCATCACAGTGCTGACCGGCGAGGAATTGCGTTTTTTTTCGGTAATCGCCATTGTTTTTGGACTGTACTGTGCTTACTATCAGAAACAGTGCAGTCACTTTGCTATGCTACAATAAAAAAAAATGAATAAGTCAGAATGTAAATGAAATTTGTTTTTTTTAATACGTTTTTTTTTTATCATTTGCCCACAATCTCGTCTGATCTTGAATGACGGTGAGGTCTGAGATGATAAATACACTAAACATAGATGGGGCTGGCGCTCAAGTGCCATCGGAACACACCAACATATGCATAGCGACAGATTTACAAATTGAGACTGTTGGCTAGAATTACCTTAATTAAAACGCTATAAATACATTACCAACATGATATTTTGAGAAATCAAATGGCATGACAACGCACACATACGTAAAGTAATATTACACACCGTCTTAGATAAAATGTGGAAATAAGATGGCATATTCTCAATGTCAGTGGTGAAAAAAAAAAATAGTTATATGTTGCTTAGATACGGGCGGATCGACAGGGCAGCCGTCAAAAATAAGCTTGTTAGCCAAGTTCTAACAAGGCGCTGTCGAAACGCTTGTAACGTATCTACAGCTTTTTAGTTATAATACCATTGGGTGGCTAGCCTTAGATAAAGAGCCCTACCACCATTCTACAGTTTCACCACGATGTATTCTTTCACCGAAATCTCCGACCCAGTTGCTAGGAATTCGAACCTAGCTCTATCTATACTCTGTCCAAATACGCTATCAACTAAGCCATCATTGCTTCGGTATTATTTCTTTTCAATATGGAACATATGGTTTTCCCATTTAATTTTACTATAAGGCGGTGAAGCTGTTAAGACCTTGCTAGGTCAATAGCGCAGTCAGTGAAAAAAAAAGTTATTAACAATATTTCGTGAATGCCTCTTAGATTCTACTTTAATCATGAGAAATATATTCCAATAATACCAAAAGCTATTTTATTTTGTAAATACGAATAGATAGTTCATTTTCAAGAAATATTTCCTTAGTATATGTGACAGTCTTATTAGGAATGTTACCAGATTAGAGGTTTCCTATTTTTGCGGGTTTATTATGGGTAAAGAAGTAAATTTAGGAAATTTGTAAAAGATTCGTTTAGTACGAAACTTTTTACACACCGTAATAAAGGTTTAAGCTGACACACGAATGTAGACCTGGTAAGGCATAGGTTAACATACTGTTGGGAGCATAAGCTTAAAATAAAACCCGCTTTGTTACAAAACTTTGAAAAATGACAAATTATGTACAAAACTTTGAAAAATGACAAATTATGTAAAATTATAATTTTTATGTAAAATGTATTTTTAATTTTTTTTTTTTCATTTGTACGATATTTTACGAAACTATGAAATTAACTATTTCGTGAAATGAATAAAATAAAAACATGTACGTCATTTTGAGATTTAGCTCTTAAATAATCAGTCAATAGGTTAAATGAGATTTACTAAACAATATATATGTAAATTCCCAACAGGTCGCCAAGGAAATGTCCGAGATCAACTTCGCTATTAGCGACAAAGACGACTTCGTCCACGAGCTGAACGAATTTGGTATCGATTTCTCTAAAGGAGACAAGCCCGTTGTAGCCGGCCGTGACGTAGATGGAAACAAATTCGTCATGAAATCCGAATTCAGGTATATATATTAGTCCAATATATTTTATACTAGTTGATCTTTGTCTGCGTTGTTTATTATCTTAATATATTTTACTAGCGGGCCCGGCGGACGTTGTCTTGTCTTGATAATAATAAAAAATTCTAAAATTCAACCGCAACGTCACCTACCGTCTCCATTTGTGAATCTAAACCATTTTCGAATCCACCTAAATACACAAAAAATTTCATCAAAATGAATCTGTCCAGCCATTTAAAAGTTAAGTCACATACACAGGGTTAGAAGAATTATATACGGAAAGATGTAACAAGGAAAAACATAATACTATGTTTACAAATTTTCTTTATAAACAATTATCTATTTACCTTACCTTGCCGGTGCATGCACACCATACCGCTTGCCCTACTTCTTCTCGGCAAGATAGAATAAATAAAATTCGTAATTTCATAAAACTTTAATTATTTTGTATCGGATTAAATTTGATAAAAATTAAAACAAAAAAAGATTGGTATCAACCTTTTCAAAGTTTTCTCAAATTAAGGAAAATATAGCTGTAACATTAAAAATGCTGACTATATCTTATGTCACTCGTAATTTTCAAAGTAAATCATATATTTTCCTTCACGATACACTTGCATTACGATAATTAAATTCCACGTAATTTTTACGACATACAGATAAGCAACGAGTTTTTCTAATAAACTTCTATACTGTGCAAAAGAAATGAACACGAATTCTCGACCACTACATTTGAAGTTATAATCTTTTTACTTAAGACTTTTCAGCATATCGTTAAATAAACATAATTATCGTCATCCGTTTTACGTTGCACTTATAAAGTCATCGGCTTCAGTTTTTTATGTTGCTTCGATAATTAAATCGTAATACCGAGATAAAAGACTTCTAAGTATGAACATTGCGGTATATTCATAAATATTTAAGTTAAAACTTATACACAGTTTACATCATCAAAACACTTTTCTTTTTTTTTTTTGTTAACCAATATTCGTAGATTATTACTGCCATTGCCGAAAAGCTAAGACTTCAAGTAGTGAAAAACCATAAAGATTTAAGCGCCATACAAACGAAAATAGACCTTATGCGGTAGAGGTCAGCGAACAATTTGGCAGTATAAGGTTTAAAAAAATACTGGCTTTATTACAAGATTTGAATAATTACAAATGATGAATGTGGAATTCCAATTATTATGTAAACTGTATTATTACATTATTATTTAATTTTTAAGGACTATTTTTTGTACTAAACCAAGAATGTCCAACTTAGCTATTGTATTTATACTTTTAGGTTAGAAAAATTTTTTTTACATTAAATACTGAACTAAATAGACATTAAACTATTAGAATATGAATATATCAAATTAAATATTGGATAATTTAGACAAATGAATATGATAGCAATAGTTTTTAGGCAATTAACTTTACTATTATTCTCTCTACTTATTTCATATAAAACTTATTGCAAGAAAATATACAATATTTTATCGATCATAAAAAAAAAAAAAACGAAATATATTTTAAATTAGCTATAATTTTTATGAAAATAATATGAAACATATGATAATATAAAAACTATATATAATTTGAATATAATTAAATATATTATTGTGACCATAGGTTTACATAGACTCATATGGTACACGTACCAAATGTCTATGCCGATGGCGGGAAATTTAATTTTTTTTAAAACAGCGCGCTGGGACATATCTGGCCCGAAGCTATTTTAGATTTTTTTTCCTCGAACTGACTACGCTATTGGCCTTAATTTTTGGCCTTTACAACTTCACTGGACTACTAAGGCGAGCGCTTAAGGCACTCAGCCGATTTTATATGGGCCTGTCTTTTTAGAACTTTCCAGGTAGTTTTTATAGCAAGTCAGCTTCATGTTCCGTGATACCATTTCCAGTCCACTTCACCTTTGCACAATAACCTAACTATATTACGTAAAAACCGTCAATATTACAAAATATAGTGCCAAATAACCGGAGATTATGAATAAAATATAAAATCCACTACACGACTTTCAATATCCCGGCAAAAACAACACGTTTTTTATATTTATTACAATTTATATGATGAATGAATTGAGTTAGTGAATGGATTAGAGTTATGATAAATGAGATGAGTTTGAAAGTCGATATTATATTAAAATATGCTAGCCTCAAATATCTGACAATAGATTTAGTTTTAGGGTTGATGTGTTAGAACTCCATCTAGTAGTATTTTAGTGAAATGGTTTTTTTTTTCTAAAACATATTTTGCTATGCCGAATCTCATGGTCCAATCAGACTGATTTCTATTTTTACACCCATATCTGTTTACCAGATGAGTTGGTTCTACCTGCCAGTGTATCTATAAGTTCATTACTATTATTTTTTCTGCTAAAAAATGCCAGATCAAATATGACTCATATTAATTGTAAACAATTTCTTAATACAGAGACATGTGAATAATGTTCAAACTTTAAATGTGTATACAAAGTAATTAACAAGATACGACTTAAAATCGTTTACCTCTCTCATACAGATTACAGATACATTGATAATATTATATAAAGCGTTTTTGTTTCATTTTGATTAACACTGCTGATAAGTGGTACTGTATTTTTCTTTTATTGAATTGGTATTCTCACACACAGCATCGAAAACTTGGTTGCTTTCGCTAAAGACCTCATCGATGGTAAACTGGAGCCATTCATCAAATCGGAAGCTGTGCCGGAGAATAACGACGGACCCGTTAAGGTGGCTGTCGGGAAGAACTTCAAAGAATTGGTCTCTGACAGTGGACGCGACGCGCTCGTCGAGTTCTACGCACCTTGGTGTGGACATTGCCAGAAGCTCACACCTGTATGGGAGGAGCTCGGTGAAAAGGTTAGTTCCGTTTTCTTTGAATTACCTTTCACCCATTCGATGCCCAATCTATTAACATTTATTAAAAGTTTGTACCATCTGCCACTGATATAATGAATTGTAGGTGAAAATATATCACTGATTTTTTTGTGACACGTTATCTTATCTATATTTTCTCACAGTAAGAATGGTAATAGGCGAACAATATAATATATATCGTATAGTTTATTGTATCACGGCAAAGTGACTACACTATGCCTGATGGTAAGCACAGTACAATCAAAAAATAATAGTGGCCACCGATTGACACACTGTCCATCACCAGTCGCCACTATCGTGCCGGCCTGTAATAAGCTGGATATGCACAGGCTGATCTCGAAACGCGACCCGTAGAAGCGAAACACTATTACGGGCTTTTTCGCCATATACATGGTGGTTGCGACCCAGTCGGGCTGTAAAACCCTACCATCCCACTTGCACCATTGCCTCGTTCATTATTCAGCGAGGTGCACCGTGCAGGTGAAGTTGGCTTGGGTGTCTCAAGTCTTATGATCTTATTCGACACCTTTTACACCCCCTAAATGGAAGTGGAAAACGTATCTTTAGCACCACATATACCAAACACACTGGCGTTGCTGAAATGGAATGGGTTAAGAAGAACAATGAGTGTGAGAGACTGGAATCATGACCTCTGCACCAAGAACATTCACCGTAGCAGCATGAATAGGCATATTGAGTTTTTGTAGAACTTTATATGTATCTAGTAACTAGGCTGTGGTAGTACAAATCTGTACTGACATGTACTTGACGATAAATGGAACACAGTGACCTTTAAAATTCTCGGTCATTGTAAAATGGGCTTGTAAGCCGGCAGTCTTTGTCAGCCAGTGATAGATTACAGATTTCATGTTATTCGTCTTCGTTTTTGGATATCATGCTTAATATATAGTATTGTCATTGTGCCTTACAACAAAATGAAATTTCATACACTTTATTATAAGATCTCATTCATTTAATACCCTCTATACTTTCGATGATTTTTTAAGAATATACTAAACTTGGATTAAGATAATCATCATGAAAACCAAAGAAAACGTATTTTTTATGTATACCTTAATACTGTTTAAAACATTTAAACTGTGCGCTATAACAAAGCATTTGGCTCTACCATTATAAGATTTATTTAATCTTGATAAGATTCTCGCGATATTATCAGATAAAATGCCTCAAAAGTATAAGTATTTAGGTCGTACACATATGGTATATGAATTTTTTTCCATTATTACACTGATTAGCTAGAAGAAAATGTCTTGTGGCGGCACTAAGCATGCCGCTGTAAGAACTAAAAAATACAAAAGAAGTGCTAATTTCTTTATACAATCATTGCTATAGAATTGAAATTATTGACCAAAATTATGATATATTTTTTTACAGTTGAAAGATGAGGATGTAGACATCGTTAAAATCGATGCAACAGCCAACGACTGGCCAAAGTCTCAGTTTGACGTGTCTGGTTTCCCCACCATCTACTGGAAACCAAAGGACAGCTCCAAGAAACCAGTCAGATACAATGTAAGTATTAATTAAATGTCATTAATTTCCATACAGATTAAACACCTTGAAATAAAAAAAAAGTAGTTAGAGTAGTTATAAAATTTCAATTTCTATGCATTTTTGTAAATACATACTCGAAAGCACTAAAATTATAATTTATATACATAATTTTTTTTTGGAACGACGTAAAGAAGTAAATCGCTTTAAAAGAAAATTATGTGCACGCAAAGGAAACAATAGTGAACTTACTATTCATATTTTTTTTTTAGCATTAATTCATCTATACTAATATTATAAAGAGGTAAAGTTTGCGAGTTCATGACATTGTAGAAGGTAATCTCAGGAACTACTGATCCGATTTGAAAAAATCATTCAATGTTATATAGCTCATCTATCGAGGATGGTTATAGGCTATATATCATCACGCTAAGACCAATAGGAGCGGAGCACCAATGAAGAATGTTTAAAAATCGGGTTTTTTTTTTCTCTTGAGAGCTTCCGCTACTTTTTAGCGTTAGCCCAAAGTCACTATTCCACGCGAACGAAGTCTCGGGCAGAGGCTAGTTGTTTATATAATACTATTCTCTATTAATCCAGGGTGGTCGTGCACTAGAAGATTTCATCAAGTATGTGTCAGAACAAGCCAGCAGTGAGCTCAAGGGTTGGGACAGAAAGGGCAACTCCAAGAAGACGAAGGAAGAGTTGTAAAATCAGTGAATAAAACTTTTAAGAAGAGATCTGTGTGAGAATGAGTGTTTGTTGAATGTGAATGTTTATAATGAGCAAAAACATTGAAAAGCTGATACTTTAGACTCGTTATGTAATGAGATACAAGATAAAATTATATGGAATATCTCTTTTGTTCATTTTTATGTTGATTGTTACATTCTTTCCCTATATAATCTTATGTTTGGAGACAAAACAATTTATTAAAAAGCACACTAAATTGGTATCTAATGTCTTCCATAAGTAAGTAAACTATTAAATAATTATAATAAAGAAGTCCATTATTTTTAATTTTACAATACAACCTTTATATATATATATATATATTACGAGTCTAATAGTAGAAGCTTCATGTTGCTCGAGCTGGTTCGTCACAACTCTAGGCTGTGCAGAAAAAAAGATAGATTTATATAAATTAGCATACCTTGAGTTTGACTCACCATTTTTATAATTAAACTTGATCTAAATACAGTAATTTTGAATGCATTTCTTACATAGTGTCGTCAGTGGGATAAGTAATAAATTAGGGTTGTATTTATAACTTGTAGTTTTATTAATGTCCGTAGCAAATCACAAAAAAAAAACTTGATTAAATAAAATTACAACTTTGATAAGATTCTGGACGTAGTTTTATTTTATTTCAAATTTTTTCATGTGTCATGAGTCGAGAGCTTTTACCATTCAGTATAGATTCAACTTTAACCACAATGATTTCTTTGAATTACCTTTCACCCATTCGATGCCGATGTAGCTTAACTATAAAAAATTTAGTATTGCTAGGAATTTTTTTTAAACATTTATTGATTGTTAAAAACGGAACTGGCCAATTTAGATACAAACTGTTGAAGAATCAAATTCTAACAATGAATCACTTTTTAAATAACCGACACGAGTTCGGACAGAGCTACTGTACCCTACGATGCCCACCGAAAGAGTGTGTCAACACGTTTTTTTTTTCCTCGAACTAAGTACGCTATTGGCCTTCACAGCTTCACCGGACTCTCCGCTAGGAGTAATATTATTCTGTGACCGGACTACTATGTGTGTCAACATAACAAGCACCGCCCCTTATATGGGTCGTTCACAGAATAACTGCCCGACATTAAAACAACATCGACCAATGATTTGTAGTCCAGTGAAGCTGTTAAGACCTTGCTGGGTAAATAGTGTAGTCATTTCGAAAAAAAAAAAAATCGACCAACGGCGTCTACTCCCGATATAGTCTATATCGTATAGTCTTAATTGTACGGAGAGTGGATAAATGTATAGTCAAAAAGAAAACCAACTCTTAAATATAACTGTTAACACTCTGTGCAGACTAAATTTAACAGTAATAGTTTGTCAAGTGAAAGTTTTTAATGTCATAGGAGGCAAGCGAACTGGTGGGTCACCTGATGTTAAGTGATCACCACCCTCCATAGACACCAGCAACACTAGGGGAGTCGCAACTGCGTTGCCAGCCTGTGTGTGTGAAAAGGGGATGGAGAGAAGGGTTTCCGGCGCTCTCACTGACCGAACGAAACGTAACAATGCAAGCACTCTTACTACACGTTGGTTGCTGTATATCGGGTGGTACTACCACGAGCCGATCCATTAATGCTGAAAACAGTTATAGCTTCAGCATGGTTCTACCACTATCAGTTATATATTGTATTACAGGTTTTTTTGACTAACAACTTAAAATTATCTTAGTACACTCCTATTGAATCTTTATCACTCTTAGTATTCATCATCACAACTAATTGCTTGATTTTTATTTCTATGACCACGTTGTTCATTTGTCACAACCTGCTCGTGACATCCTTTTTTCACAAATAACAAAACAATTGATGGCCAACTATTGCGCCTAACGGATGTTGTTCGTCTTGATGATAAAAAATTTTTGACAAATTACATACCTTCCTTGTGAATCACTATATCTACTGGTGATAACCTCATGACAATCAATTAAGTATTTTTTTTAATTAATTAAGAACAGACAGATGTATCAGAGACTATTTTATAATAGTGATGACAAGATGAATTTTAGGTAATATTGCTGATCATCAATGTGTTAAGATTAACATGCTAATCCTAGAGGGGGCTTGTGATACTACAGAAGTCTGAACACCATCAATATGGTGATAATGCCATTGGATTTTCATAGAAATAATTGTCATATATATATAAAAAAAAAACAAATTAGTTAATGAGTAAATATTTAATATTTATTTATATATTTTCTTCTTTCCACCTCTCAATCCATTCAATAATAGAATTAACATTCTTATGAAGTTGATCCTCAGTATCATTTTGAAGCTCTATTACAATATCTGGCTTATATGAAGAACGAGCCTCTTCTAACAATGTTTCAAATATCTCACACTGTATATTATCTTCTAGCTTTTTGCCAGAATATCCTCTGAAAAGATAAATAAATATATGTTGTAAGATTAAATATAACATTAGCAGGTGACTTATTTTGAAAGACATCTTGAATATCTGAACAAAATAAAAAGATTTTTGGTGAATTTACTAATAAACTAAAATGTCTATTCGAAACTTGTAATTTTAATTTTAAAAATTACTATAGTATTCATGTAAGCGTTCGGAGTATAAGTTAAACCTAAGGACAATAATCAAAACTAACTATTAAAATTATTACCTAGCTGACAATCTGTCGAAAAGTGCTGTGTTATTTGTTCTGATAACAAACACACCATCAAACCATCTCTCTGGGAAAAATTCACAGCCATGATAGTCAACTATATTTGCACCTTTTGCCATCATTCCTTCCATGATATCTAGTAACTGTAATAAAACTGAATAATGAAAATGACGATTAAGATTTTGTTTTAATTAGAATTAAGCAGAATTACATGATTAGAGGTCCCAGACCAATTCAGATAATCTCACTTGATGTACAGAAGTGTTAGTAAACTTCCAGAATGTACTTATGTACTTTTTTACCATAACAGTCTTAACACGAGGAGTATCCTGACATTTTGCCCATACTAACACTGTTATTGAGCCACTGACTTTACTCCATATAATTCTAAAAATGAACTTTTAGAGTTAAACGTATATCAAATTTAGTTAACACGTTCACGCCGGCGCGTATCTCCGGTGGCCCGTACTAGACTGTCTTTTCTGGTGGTGCGTACCACCGGTGGTATATATTCGATTGTGCTATTAGCTACTTATTACCTTATTTATGTTTTAAAGTTTATCATTATATTCAAAATTAACCCTGAGAAAATACAATTTACAACTTTCTATTACATATGAAACGTTTATAGAAAAATATTGATGACTATATATTTTTAAATAAAACCTTTATGGTCGGATAGCCCTTCAATCCCCTTAATTTTTCTTTTCAAATTAAATATACAAATATTAACTTGGCAAGGTATGATGATTATAACATACTAGCTTCACAGCCCCATATATTTAATGAGGTTTCCAGATAGTTCTATACACTGAAGTTCATAAAATAACCTTAAATGTACACTTATTACTATATAAAAGTACAAATTATTGACAAAAAGTAATAACTTTATCCTCATTCAAAAATGGACACTGATAATCTGGATCGTATTCATCCAAACAATTATATTCTTCAGCAAGTTTTGATACTTCTCTCCATGTGAATTTGGTTTTGTCAGCAACAATGCGGCATAATGTAGATTTACCTACACCTGGTGTTCCTGTAATTTGAAAAATATATAAGGAAGGAGATATACACTTCATGGTATACAAGAAAACATTAGGTTTTAAAAGTATAAAAAGTTAGGAAATATTGTTGTGCACGCGGAACTAAACAAAAAAATGTTTGATTACCTGTTAGTAATATATTCGGTAACGTCCTTGTAACAGTAGTCATAATTCAAATAAAATGGTTAATGGAGCAATTTCTAAAAGGTATACTACCCTCTACAGTCTCTCCTCAATCCACATTTTCCAATAATATAAAGTATTCTGTGGTCCACATAAAACAAAGTTTCAAAACAAGTATATTTTCTGTTTTTTAATCTGTGATAGTTTTTGACATCGTGTTATTATTATTTTGCTTGCTAGGCACGAAAGGACGTGAAAAAAGATAGCTGGAACAAATTTTGCCAATTTTTTTTTTTTCGAAAATTTGGCCACTATTTAATTCATGTTCATGTTAACAGTAACATTTTACTTATATAATACATTCTTTATATAAATCAATATCAATCGCCACATTATGTACGCGCATCATTTTAGAATGCCTGCACCTCTTTGAGTACTATCTTTTTTCTTGAGTTTGTGTTAGTTGAGTCTGGATTAGGTTTGTCTACAATAAAATGTTTTAAAATAAGACGGAAATATGTAGGTTAGAATACCTTCGTATCACATAGTTCGGTGAAGCTGTGAAGACCATTCCAGGTCAACAGCGTTTTCATTTCGAAAAAAAACCTTAATATCATACCGAAAGAGAGTGACCGAGAATTTTCCAAAATATTAACAGATGAAAGGTCATTTGCTCAGTTATCATTAAATATTCTTAAATGGGCGTAGAATTCATTGAAATGACCCCTAAAAATCAGTGATATCATTACCTACTCGGCAATGGCAGTAATAATCTACTAGAAGATTGGTTGCCAAAAATAAAATAAATAAATGGGCGTACTGTTAAGGAAAGATTTGATCGCATTTAGTTCATAAACATAAGTTATCGATACTGTTATTTGAAAGTAAGACTTATCACAAGATACCATTAGATCAAAATTATAGTGTACTGATGTAAAAAGTATATAGTTATTTTATTACCTATAAAAGATCTGTTTATATTTGGAATTCAAAAAGATAGACATTTCGATTATTCACGGACTTGTTGACTCATGTCTTTTAATATTTTATAATTTCCATGATTTCATAAAGTTTGCTGCATTGAAATATATATTATGTTATTTTTAATGTTGTACCAAAGGCTGGTACACACCATAAATAATAATTAATTAGTGTATTCTTCTAAATTATCTCTCGTATTGAACTACCATTAACAAGAACTTTATTTTTTTGTATTATAATATTCGTGTTTTCTGATGATTTCAGTGTTTCAGCCAGGTTTTAGTCATTGTAATCTATGGGGTATTTTTACACATCTTAGAATTCTTGGTCCATTTTATTATTTTTAAACTCTACTCTACTTCACTAGTGCATCAGATAATATTAAAAAGATTATCAATTTGTGAAAATTTCTATAGATTGCAAAGAGCCTCACCTCGACTGGAGATTTAGTGGTGAAAATAGGAGGATTATAACGTTTTACCATTTATTTATCTTTTAATAGTTGAGATGCCAATAATTTGATGACTTACTTATACGATTACGGAAATTATCAACTTATACTTTTTGAAATATAGCACATACCTAGTTTTTATTTTATAAGAATAGACTTTAAAAATCGGTGACTCCTCTTTTTGATATGAAAGAGTTAAGCTAGATGTATGTAGATTACATACTAATATCCATATGATTATTATAATTACGTCATTCCTTCATAACATACCCGTTTTGGTTGGGTTTAAATATGTTCCACTACGATAATATTGATTTTGTAATGAAACTTGAACTTAGGTAAACATACATGAATGTATTCCCCGAATTTGAGGATTATGGCTCATATTGATGGGAAACTTAGACATATTCTGATATTAGCAGCGCTGTAAATTGTGCAAATTACTACCAATATTTCACAATGTGGGTTAAATAAAGCAAGTTTTTACATAAAAAAGAGACTTATAATCCACTGAAAATTTAGTTTGTTTTTGATTATGTATAATTTAGGAGAAACCTAGAAATATCTTAAATCCCTATTCCCTAATTCTGTGAATCTGTATACTGGCAACCATGCAGATGTCACATATTTATGTTGGATTTATGTAATAATATATAACCAATGATTATTATTTCTACTTCTCAGCTATAATCTACCGAGAACCATGTGCAATAAACCTTGTCTAAATTAGTTATTACATTTTTTTTGTCTGTTATATTATTATGCGTATTCATAAACCTCGCGGTATAACAAGAGGCCAATTTGTTTTAGTAACTATACTTGGAGTATTCAGTGGTATTTATATATGGAAGCCGATGTTTGTGGATTTTTTTAAATACCGCCAAAAGTTAACTGAGACCAAAATAGAAGCAAAACAAGACGAATAAACAATGGGTCGTTTAGAAACATGGTACAGGACGTCGGGCCCTTTGGTGAAAGTTTTTATGGCTATATCTGTCACATCTGCACTTGTTGTTTGTCACAAATTGTTCTATGCCCCACACGTTCGTAGGGGCAGGTTCCAGCGAGCAGAAGAATGGGCTAACATGATTATTGAACAAGAAGAAAAATCGGAGCAAACGGGCATTGAGAGCTCGAATAACATCTCCTACTAATAATTTAACTGTAAATTATAATAGATAGTGTTTATTTTAATAAAATGTGTAGTATATACTGAACATTGTATTTATATTTTAACATTTTCGTTAGCTTAAACTAATCAAAGTTAAGTGTCTGTATCATATGTTGCCACTTGCCATGCTAACTGGTAGGGATGTGAGATTAAAGGAAAGAAATCGATTTATTAGGAATCAATTTTTCAATAATAATTGATTTGACAAAAATCGATTTTATTGAAAATAAATAACTGATTTCTGCGAAAAATCGATTTTTATAATATTTATAAATAGACATGCTTTTCATATTCCTATAATAAACCTAAAGATTCAAAATAACAATTTATCAGATTAAGAATCAAATAAAATAATACGTATCAAAAATAAACAGTTCAAAACAAAATAAAAGGTAAATTATATATAAACTAAATATCATAGAAATTTTCAGTACTATTAAACATATCGTAATAAAAATTAAATGATAAGCATCCTAACAAAATTACAACATTATTAATTCTAACTTTAAAATTCAAAACAAAGAAGTTCTCTTTTAAATTTTCATATTAATTATAGTGTAATTGACAAAATTAAAATTGAAGAATTTGTTTACTGAATAATTTCAATAATCTATACTATATATACTATACATACATAATACATAATATACATAATAATATTATAAAGAGGTAAAGTTTGTGACGTTGTGAATTGTGACGTTGTAGGGGGTAATCTCAGGAACTACTGGTCCGATTTGAATAATTCTTTCAGTGTTATATAGATCATTCATCGAGAATAGTTATAGGCTATATATCATCACGCTAAGACCAATAGGAGCGGAGCACAGATAAAAAATGTTTCACAATCGGAATGTTTTTCCTTTTGAGAACTGCTGCGTGATAGTTAGTATACCTATTCCACGCGAACGAAGTCGCGGGCAGAACCTAGTAATTTATAGTTTTGTAAACTTAACGATGTTGTGTTTACCATAAGACATTTTTAGTGATCATGTTGAAGTACATTGTACTCGCATGACAGATCTTTTTAGTATTATTGAAATTTTTAATTTTACAGAGAGCGGTATTTGGCTGTCATAAGAACCACAATAATCATTATAAGATATAGTAACTCATGTTACTTGTAAGGCAGTGGGATGTTTTCATTCTATGTTCTTTTTAAATTTGTAGTTTCACTACAAAATTGTTCATTCTATCAAACAGGACATGCATATTATTGTGGTATTATTCTTTTTCGTTATAAAATACTTTCGCCAACCGCTTTTAGGTGTTCTGCGGCTAGGAAACATTTAAAATTTTTACAAATATATTATCTTACTATGCTCACTCTTCAATTGTATATAATAATTTATTTTGAGGTTTTTTTCATCTGTCGCATAGATGTTTATGAAAATCGATTGAAATGCGTAATTTATAAAATCGATTATTTATTAACATCCCTACTAACTCGCTGATATATGGTATATAAACTTAGCTGCTAAAGCTATTAGGTAAAAAAGTTATGAAGTTCCTATATAATTCTTGAGATACGCTATCAAACAGGTAGCAGTAAGAATACTTGATGTCATAAGTTTTTAGTTTTATTTTTTAAACTGTGTCCAATAAAATATGTGTCAAAACATAAACTATGAATAGCTACAAATCTTTTAAGTTTTAAGCTATTATAAGACTGAAACTTTGATTAATGTTGAAAAGCCAAAATACACCTGTTACTTTGTATCTGGTAAATTTCAATGATACTTAATAATAAAATATAACTTAACATAGGGGATGTTGCGGCGCGCTCCCGTATGGAGCGCGTCTAATCTGTTACGCGGACGACACCCTAGTCGTAGCCCGGGGGGGCGAATGGAGGGAAGTGGAGCGCCTGGCTACGATGGCCACAACTCTCGTGGTCAGGCGTATAAGGAGGTTGGGCCTCAGGGTGGCCCTCGAGAAGACCGAGGCCATACTTTTTCATGGGCCTCGGCGGGGGCCACCACCTGGGGCCCACATAATGGTGGAGGGCGTCCGGATCAGGGTGGGGGCTCAAATGAAATACTTGGGCCTCACCCTGGACGGGCGCTGGTGTTTCGAGCCCCATTTTGCGGGGCTCGGACCGCGAATTGCTGGAGCTGCGGCGGCACTCGGCCGGTTGCTCCCCAATGTAGGAGGGCCGGGTGCCGGGTGCCGTCGACTCTTCATGGGAGTCGTGTGGGCGATGGCCGCCTACGGGGCACCGGTCTGGGCTGATGCCCTCGGTGCCACCAACGTGCGCGCGCTGCGCAGTACGCAGCGTATGGTGGCACTGAGGGCAATCCGGGCATACCGGACGGTGTCATCGGCGGCGGCCTTTACGCTCGCCGGTTCCCTTCCCTGGGAGCTGGAAGCTGGGGTGCTTGCTGCCGTGTATAAATTCACGGCGGCGAGGAGGCGTAGTGGGGAGCCTCCGGCTCCCAGGGAGATAGACGTTAAAAGGCGGGAGTTGCGGGAGGGGGCTATAGGGAGGTGGATGCAGGACCTGGCGGACGCGCGCTTCGGGAGGCACACCGTCGACGCCGTCCGCCCGGTCCTGCGGGAGTGGATTGGGAGGAGATGGGGCTCCCTGTCGTTCAGGCTGGTACAGGTGCTGACCGGACACGGTTGTTTCGGGTGGTACCTGCACCGGATCGCTCGCAGGGAGCCGACCGCCGCCTGCCATGAGTGCGGTGCTGAGGAAGATACCGCGCAGCACACTCTCTCTGAGTGTGCTGCGTGGGAGGTGGAGCGCCGCACTCTGGTGGCGGTGGTAGGAGAGGATTTGTCGCTGCCGAGCGTGGTCTCGTCCATGCTCGGCAGCGAACAGGCGTGGCGAGCGGTGGCCTCCTTTTGCGAGGAAGTCATCTCGCAAAAGGAGGCAGCGGAGAGGGCCCGCGAGGCGGACCCCCTCAGTGGCCGTCTTCGTCAGCGGAGGACCGGCAGGAGGAGGCGGCGATTTGCCCAACTCCTCCTGCCCCCGTAGCTGGACCTGAGGGGATGTAGTCGGGGGGCTCATCCCCTCATTGCACAGGTCCGGCGGACGGGGGGGGGCAGCTGGCGTGTACCCAGCTGCCTCTCTATAGGTGGGAGCCCGGCGGCAACCTTCCGCCGGGTGGGCCGTTGGGGCGGCTATTCAAGGGGAATAGCGAAGAACGATCCCTTGCCGCCCCAACATCACGGTCTGTCGGTACACCGTGGGGTTTTAGTCCGTGCGAGCCGGACATAATTCATCCTCTCCCCCGGGAGGGTGGGTATCCATAAGGGATTTCCCCACGTTAAAAAAAAAAAAAAAAAAAAAAATGTTAACATAGGAACTTAACATAGGGAGTGGTGTCAAATAAACAGATATCACAAAAACTTTACATAACATACTTCGTGATAAAAACTTGGTCCATAAATAAAATACAGGTGTGTGATTCATGGTAATCAGTCAAATGTTAAAGTTAATATTATATATTTATTTACATTAATAAAACTGTAGTTCTGTTTGTGTATTTATTTAATTTTTTTTTTCAAATTTTGAGATGTACTTATAAATGTGGCTAATTACTAACATGAAGGTTTATACATGTTTGTCTGGTCTTATAAATTATATGTACTGGAAGGTCATATCATTACTATCATTGACAAGAATATTAAAGCTTCATAACATCGCAACTGATTTCGATGTTATGTAGTGCAAAGGAGGTATATATTCATTTCATGTATGTATATGACAACATACTATAGTTTGTTGGTTATGTATCCCACAACTGCTTAATCTATTTTATACATATTATAAAAATGTAAATCTAAATTGTCTGTACTTTTTTGATTTACATGAAAAAAAATGTTGCAAGTGTGTAGAAATAAGTAATAGAATACATTTAAATCAATTTTAGAAGTGTCTGTCTGTTTGTATGACCACACATTATTTCTAAAGTACTGAGTTACAATAAAACGTCAATAAAACATATCCTCAGGAGTAACTAATCTTTTGTTTAATTTATTTAAATCGGTCTACTGAATTAAAAGTTATTGTAATTTTAATGACGACGAAGTACGAGAGAAAATTAGATAAATAAATGGACTTAATCATATATAGAGATGATTTTATTGGTCACTGTTTTTTTAAATTAGGTTCCATGCGGACGGAGTCACCGGCTTATTTAGTCTATAGCTACCTATACATATAATAAGAATCTAAATCTAACCTGTCTCTACTTTTTCGATTTTCCAGATGTCTAGAAATCTATGCTAATATTATAAAGAGGTAAAGTTTGTGACGTTGTAGGGGGTAATCTCAGAAACCACTGGTCTGATTTGTAAAATTCTTTCAATGTTATATAACTTATTCATCGTGAATGGTTATAGGCCATATATCATCACACTAAGACCAATAGGAGCGGAGCACCATTGAAGAATGTTTAAAAATCGTGAGTTTTTTTCCTCTTGAGAGCTTTCGCTGCGTGTTAACGTTAGCGCAAAGTATTTATTCAACGCGAACGAAGTCGCTGGCAGAGGCTAGTAAGTAATAAAATACATTTCAATCATTTTAATAAATGTCAGTCTGTCGATTTGTGTGATGACGTATCACTCCTGAAGTACTGAGTTCACAATAAAATAGCAGCAAGAATCTAGCTGAAGATCATAAAGCATATCCTCAGAAGTAACTAATTTTTGTTTCATTTCAATCGGTCTGCTCTATTAAAAGTTATCGTAATTTGAATGACGACTGGAATTGAGTACGAGAGAAGAGTAACTAAATCAATGATATTACAAATATAAATATCATTGAGATAAATAAATGTTTTTCTATCTCATACAGAAATAAGGATGTTAAATAATATACTGTATAAATAATATCTAAGACAAAGCAGACGAAGGATAAATGTTTTTTATATATTATTTTCACACAAGAAATTTTAAAAAACTTTTAAACAAAACATTAAACCGCCGAAAAAACAGCAACCTGAACGACACACACTTTACCGCTAGAGATTTCACATTACATTTTTAATTTGATTTGGTTATTTGTTTGAATTTGTGATCATTGATTGTTTGGCGCCGACTCAAAATTACTTTGGTATACTTAGGTACATTAGTTTAGTAACTAATATTAATATTAATAAAGTAAAAGGTTTATTATTGTTTGCTTTTCAGTTTTTTCGGGGGATTAATTCATTCTTAAAAAGTTTTTAAAATCGGAGTATACTGTAAAAAGTTATGCACGGTCATACATAAAAAAATATATATATACGCGACGAACTGAGGTTCCTCCGTTTTTTTCGTCGGTTAAAAAATATCATAGAAATGAAGTTCATTAGTTAATTAATATGACAACAGGTGGCGCCCAACATAATTATTATTGTTTTTTAGGTTTATTTCCAATTATCATTTATATTTTTAATGAATGAATATTTTACAGCCCTTTTTTATTCATGCACTGGGGAGCTTAATGCCATAAAACATTCTGTTCCAGAAAACTAGTGGTATTGTAGAGGAAAAAAGATAACAAAGATTATGATAATAAAAATAAGCTTGACAATCAAGTATAGCTAAGACAAAAATTATTCATTATAGGAGATCTAATATTGTTTCTTCGATTGTTAAATTATATTGTTACTGTTTAAATGCGTGTTGTTAAATGGAAATATTAATTTCTATATATTACAATAAAAACATATACTGTTCCCTCTGCCCCCCTGGGCTCCCGGACCCCAGCCTCAGGCTCAGCCTCCGCAGACGAAATCGACACAGGCCGCGCCAACTTTATGTTCAACTTCACTGGGGTTGATTGAGTTAGCCAGCTAATCCTGAAGCACATCCAGGAAGTCCTCGGTTTTCAGGCGATCCTCCAGACCGAGAAAGATTTAGACCTGCTCAACGCGATCGCGCAATACCTAGTCGTTGCCACGACGCTGCAACGCCTCGTCCGTGCGACTCATAACCAACTTGTAAATAGATAAATTCGCGGCTATAAGTTATAAAATACATTTCAATCTGATTTAGAAATGTCACGTTTGTCCTGAACACGCATCACTGTTAAAGTACTGTGTTAACAATAAAACCTCACAAAGCAAATCATATAACATATCATCGAGTAACATTTGTCTTGGTTTCATTAAAATCTTTTATCTCTCTGTCAAAAGTTATTGTAATTTGAATGACGACGCGACTTAAGTATGAGGGAAAAAAAGATAATGGATAAATGGGCATAATACATTCAAATGATCTTATTAAAAAAAATCTGTCTACAGTTTTTCACATTAGGTTCCACGTGGACAGAGTTGCGGGCACAGCTAGTGGTAAAATGAAAACAAGCTCTAAAATACTAATACAAATGAAGTCGGTTAAAAAACTTCTCTTTCCTCCGTGAGTAATAGTATTAATCAAACGCCTAATAGGAATTATGTTTTCAGTATCTAACGTTGCTCAATTATTATCCAGTGTATCATTTTCTAACTAAGCAGTCTGACCTAGATGCCTGTATTTTAATCTGGTTGCTTCTTACTTGTGAACAATGTACAGGTGTTGACTCGGTTCATAATATTGCGCAATGCTATTACGCTCTGATATCAATATTTAACCTCAAATATGAATTTCACTTAAATAAATAAAATTGTGAAATAACTATGAATTGTCTTTGTTATTAAATTACTTCTTATTTCTGTTTCGCATCATGAGGTTGAAAAATTATATAAATTCCTAGTAAAAATATTTCTATTGCCGGTGAAATCGTTTAAGACGGTTTGCGATTTAGTCATATAATAAATATTCCTAGCTGCAGACTAACGAATTTGATATAATTCTCTGGAAAGTACAAAAGAATGATGTCGATTGTAATTGCGTCAAGTCATGATCAAATATACTGGTTATAAAAAATGATCGCAAATACATATTATAGAAATAATCCTCGTATTAAGTGTACCACGAAAACGCTTTCTCTTCACTTTCTATTCTATAGATTGATAATTAAATTCAAAAAATAATTAAACAAATTGATTGATATAAATGATTAAGTTGTGAAGAATGACAAATGTGCAATACATTAGAAAATAACTTTTTAAAGCCGAAACCACTTTAAATGTAATATAGATTACGTTTATCAAGTGTACCTAGTTTGTATATGATAAAAAATTTACACTAATAATAACCACGTGGTTTATAGCCACATGGGTAACAAAAGTTGTGTCTATATTAATGTATTGTAATTTTCATTGGGGTGTATATGAGGTAAATAAAAATACATTTTTGTGAATTTATTACTGGAGGCTACCTTTATTCTATGAATTTACACTTTAGTTTGCAGTCATAACAAAATATTTTAGGTATATGCATAACCTTATATAAATAAAAATAATGTTACAGTATAAGCCATGTAAAAAATATAGAAAAGGAATGAGTTTGTAGCCCTTCTTTCCTTCTGAACACCTTTCGGTGTATGAAGTATCGCAGTTGTATGTAAAACTGAGCTGTTAACAGCGCTAGCTACTTCTTGCCCTTGGTGGCCTTTTCGGCGGCTTTGGTCACCTTGCCACCACCAGCTTCCTTGAAGTTCACAGCCTTTATGACACCGACGGCGACCGTCTGCCTCATGTCACGCACGGCGAAACGACCGAGGGGTGGGAATTCCTGGAAGGACTCTACACACAGAGGTTTGGAAGGAACCAGGTTGACGATGGCGGCGTCACCAGATTTGATAGATTTAGGGTTGTCTTCTGTGGATTTACCAGTACGACGGTCGACTTTCTCTTTTATTTCGGCGAATTTGCAGGCTATGTGAGCTGTGTGGCAATCCAATACAGGTGTGTATCCGTTTGAAATTTGACCAGGGTGGTTGAGCACAATGACTTGTGCTGTGAAGTCTGCAGCTCCCTTGGGTGGGTTGTTTTTAGAATCACCAGCGACGTAGCCACGACGCAATTCCTTGACTGAAACGTTTTTGACGTTGAAACCGACATTGTCTCCGGGTACGGCTTCTTGGAGAGCTTCGTGGTGCATCTCCACAGATTTGACTTCAGTGGTGATGTTGGCAGGGGCAAAGACAACAATGGTACCGGGTTTCAGGATACCAGTCTCAACTCTACCCACGGGCACTGTTCCAATACCGCCGATTTTGTATACATCCTGCAGGGGAAGACGGAGAGCCTTGTCTGTGGGGCGAGCAGGGGGCAGGATAGCGTCGAGGGCTTCAATGAGGCATTTACCTTCAGCCTTACCTTCTTTACGTTCAACCATCCATCCCTTGAACCATGGCATTTTAGTGGATGGCTCCAACATGTTGTCTCCGTGCCAACCAGAGATGGGAACGAAAGCAACTGCAGCTGGATTGTAACCGATCTTCTTGATGTAGGAAGATACTTCCTTCTTGATTTCCTCAAATCGGGACTCGCTGTATGGTGGTTCAGTAGAGTCCATTTTGTTAACTCCTACGATCAGTTGCTTGACTCCGAGTGTGAAAGCGAGCAGAGCGTGTTCACGGGTCTGTCCATTCTTTGAGATACCAGCCTCAAATTCACCAGTACCGGCGGCAACAATAAGCACCGCACAATCAGCCTGTGATGTTCCAGTGATCATGTTCTTGATGAAATCTCTGTGTCCGGGAGCGTCGATGATGGTGACATAGTATTTGCTTGTCTCGAACTTCCAGAGGGCAATGTCGATGGTGATACCACGCTCACGCTCGGCCTTTAGTTTGTCCAATACCCAGGCGTATTTGAAGGAACCCTTACCCATTTCCTGGGCTTCCTTCTCGAACTTCTCGATGGTACGTTTGTCGATACCACCGCATTTGTAGATCAAGTGACCGGTCGTTGTAGACTTGCCGGAGTCGACGTGTCCGATGACGACAATGTTAATGTGAACCTTTTCCTTGGGCATTTTGGTTAGGCTAGAAAACGAGAAAACACAACCGTTAAACAATTGATATTTATTATTGAAACTATTTGGTTATGTGAATGCAACCGGCATTTGCAAGGTCGCAGCCGCATGTACGGTTTTGCACCGGCAATATGGCTGCCGCATGGCCGCCTCGCCCTATCTTGACATTTCACAAAAGATGTCGGCCATTTGCGATAATTACAGAAAAAATAACGAAGAGATTCGTGTGATGGCAACGATTACAAGAAAATTGATCTAAAATATATGTATCAAATCAACAAGCTAGTTTAAAATATGGAAAACATTCCAACCACGTGGTGGTCGAAACCGGTCAACGAGCGTGACGCGTAAGCACAAGCGAGCACACTTCCAATTTTAAAAATAATAAAGGCAGACAATTGTTAATAATTGCAAGATGTTACAATTTTGACAACGTGGAACAGTTTTTAGAAAATAATCTGTTACACCATAATGAGAAATAAAAAACAAAGTTTTCAGGAATGCTACACAAAAACTAATATATGAATATCTACAATACGTTTACGGTTAAACAAACTCACTTTTTTTCACTTCACTTAACTATTTCTTCAGACACTCACCACGGATTACAAACAGCGTGTAATATCCGAGGTAGACTCCAACAGAATGAACGAGAAATGGCTTTTCTTGCAGCTGGCTGAAGGCGGAGAGTCACTTCCGGAGCAGTGTGGTCACTCTAATATTAAAATTAACCTAACATGTTGGTTAAGTCACCCAACATGTTAACATACTTGTTTTATTTTGAAAATTACTATACAACATTTTCAATGTTGCTTAAAAATTGGTAACGTAAATATTGCATACAAAAGCATAAATGAAACATAACGTTGGTTAGTGCTAAAAAAAATAAGGTTTTATTAAGCATTAAGTATATTTGTTATTAGAAATATATATTATATCAGCGTAATATAATTTTAACGTCAGTAGGATATAACTTCTACTATTTTCCTTCTATAACATATAACAAACGGGTTTGTTATCTTTCAATGAAACTCACCAACTCCGAATATTAGTAGAAATATAATACATGTGAATAGGCTAACAGGTAATTTAAAACTTATATATTTGTTATGAAATGAGGTTATTGAGTTGAAAGTTTTACGAAATGTATAGGTTGTAATTAGTATAAAGTAAAGCAATCAAAGCAAATAATGTCACATGTTAATGTCTAAAATTTGGAATTTCTATAAAGAAGAGCGACAAAATCGGAAAACCTGATATCATTCGACGAAGTTTGAAAGGGTTTTCTCTAGAACATTATTATTACTAGATTCCACTTTTAATGAGCAATTTATTTTTTACTTGTAATAGTGATTTAGAATAAAGATTAAACATTGTTTCTTTTTTAAAATCTTTAAGAAAATCATACGCGCTCTGTTACTGTTGGATACATTATGAAATTACAGTGATACATATATTCGTGGCGTATCTGTTTAGGTCACAAAGTTTATAAGGGACGTCGGTACCGATATTGTGAGTTTAAATGTATCTAATATATATAACAAAACAGTACGTTTTATATTGTAAACAGAAAGTACATAGCATTTAAAATATTGTGCACCTATTACGTATTGTATTTAACTCATCTTCAATAATCCATTGATACTTTGGTGGATTCTGTTAGTCCGGTGAAGCTGTTAAGACCTTGCTGGGTCAATAGCGTAGTCATTTCGAAAAAAAAAAAAGATGAATTCTAATAGACACCAACTAATATGTGGAAATAAATGACGTGAATCAAAGTCACGTGACAGCTTTACGTATTGTAGAGGAAGACTGAAAATTATTTTAAATATCATTTTGTTCAAACATTTTTTCGTGTTTTTTTTTGTCTTTAAATAAAACCACCTGGTAAAATATCTAGACACCTCTATTGTAACCTTTAAAAATGTTCTGAGGCACCTTAAACCCCAAAATAATATGACTTAAATATAATTTTAATGTAGTTGAACATCACGAGACAATACTGCATCTCAAATTCTCTTACTATGGTGAACTCTAAGGTAACTCCAATTATAATACATACATTGAATATAGTACATTGATATAAGTTGGTATGATATAATTTCGTAGAGCAAGTTTGTTAAATTAATTAAATTTAAAACATTTAAATAGTATTACAAAACAATAGTTGTGTGATTAACATTGTCTTATAAGTATCAAGTAACTTTATCTATCTTTTCAATTTTAGTTGTCTTTGACTTTTTTGACATTGTTGACTTTGGTTGTCCTACTTTGATTTATCGAAATAATATTTGTTTCTTGTAATAAGTGTAAAAATAAACATACAAACTTTATAATAAATCATATAAATTTTCATTCAGTTCCTTACATACATATTTGAGTTTTACCACAATTTGAAATTTTGATACAAAAGATTGGCAATACTAGTGACTCATTGGTAATAAACGGAAGTGACGTCTTTCAGCAGAAAGCAAATTTCGTTCAGAATCTGTATATTTCTGCATTTTTCATCTAAGACCAATAAATATGTATTTGTAATGTTAAATATATTTATTCAATTTTAATTGATATTTTTTTTTAATATGCAACATTAAGTAATCATAATTATTATGATACTGTGAGATAAAATATAGTAACAGATAAATGTGATAAATATTTGTGTAAAGTTCATTCAAAAAAAATTTGTCCACACTTTATACATAATTAATGGGTATTTAATTATAAAGTTAAATTATGTTACTTTCCATGTTTTATTTTTGTGTCCACGCTTACATTTTTAAAATGGTATACCTATCAAATGTCAAAACATTTGTCGCTGGTCTCTTGCACGCTGTTTTCACTTCTCAGAATCGGATTTGTATGGAAAATCCTCGCCTATTTTTGGTTATCGGTTCGCTATGTAGATGGCACTTTAAGCATTTTTCTTGACAAGTTTGATAACAAAACATGGTGGACGACAATTACTTTTGACATTTCAAACTGACAACTTTCAAATATTTATTCACTTTACGTTTCTGTAACGTGAAAGTGCTCCCTTAAATTTTTTTTGTCTCCCACAAACAATTCTATCTATTTACGGACTTACTTATATACATTGACTCCTACATAATACTTGGATTTAGATTTGCCTTTCGATGAATATATTCAATACAAATAAATATGATTAATAGCTTGTATACGATTTACACAGTACCGCTTTATGTGTACATACATAACTATATATGTATATCGACAACCAACAGATATTAGTTCGGGCCTCGTATTATAGAGGCGCTGATTGAAAAGAACGAGTGCGAACTCTATTTATATAAGGTACTCTGTGGTCTCTTGCTGCTCGCATCCACAGACTCGCATCTATGTGTCTATGTACACAGAGTACATTATTTTGTGTGGTTACCTACTGTTTTTGCACAAACTATATAGCCGATACGTATTCTTTTCAATTTTTCTATAAATATTATACATTTCGATTACTGTGTATTGAATTCGAAAAACGAATGAGTTGATATAATAAACGTATTTTAACTAAAACCTGAAATATAGTACTGCATAAAATGCTAAATTAAATATTACTTTCCTACGCGAAGTTATTGAAAACAATATGTTCAAAAGTCGTGGGGATATTGTTTATAAATGTACAGTGCGGCTTTTAGAAGATACAGAAATTTTGGAATGCGAATTTCATGTGAGTCTCCTGATTTATATTTATGAACACATAGTGTAGAGTTAAAATCAAAAAAAGAATTTTTGTTTCAGCCTAGTTCTAAGGGCAAGTATTTACTAGAATATGTGTGTCAACAATTGAATCTCACTGAGACTGATTACTTTGGGCTTCGATATGTGGACATTAACGGACAAAGGGTAAGTTTTCTTTATAATACTATTCAATAAATTATAAAACAGCAGTTCCTAAAATTGTATAGTTATAAAATATTTATTAAATCTACTTTATTTCCTATATAGTTTATGTAAACAATTTTTTAAATTAAACCTTCATTAGATAATAACAAGTTAAAGACAGTATAATTTTAAATAAAGGTAAAATACTCATTGAATTATTATTCTGTAGGGTAATGAAATTTGTAACAGTAAATATAAATAAAAAATTAAACATCAATTTTCATGTATCACAGTGACATTTGTTCTGTGTTATGTATAACTGTGTTAAAAAACTTTAGGAGAAAAGCTAGGATATAATCCATAGTAATGAGACTTATTCTATGGTATAGTAATGTTATATTGTTTAATAAATAGAAATACACCACATAATATAATGAAAATGATTGTGCTACCTTAAATGTGTGTAATATGTGTGTGTTTAATGTATAAGACACATTTGTTTGTGTGCACATCTAGTTATAATAATATATCTTGGTTTTAATTTTTTTTTGTTAATATAACAATGGTATGTCTGAAATGTGTATTGAATGAATAGTTTTTTTTTTAATACTTTCGAGTACAATCAAATTGATAGTTCGAAGTGGGATGATTTGGATTCAGTGTAGCTTGTACAGTGGTAATTAAATTACTGTAATACTAACACTGTAAGTAAAAGTCTTGTATATAAATTAAAAAGAAATTGGAGATAAGACAACAAATCTGTAACTTACATCTAAAGCAATGTATGTTTAACCTGTTTCTGATATAGTCCTGTGAAGCTGATAAGACTTTGCTGGGTCAATAGCATAGTCAGATCGAAAAAAAAAAACTTTATTAGGTCAGTTCGAAGAAAGAGGGCCATTCTCTGATTAAGTGTAATTTAAAACAGAAGCATGTAGGTGAACATGAGAATACAATTGAATATAAAAGATTTCACTGATTCTGAATCTATATAAAATTAAATATTACAAAAATGAGTCAGATCCGTCCCTTTTTCTTTGAAGCTCTATGCTGCCATATAGACGTCCATGCTAAAACATTAGATCTAAAAGTCTCATTCATGAAAAAAAAAATGTAATCTATATGGTCATCAAACCTGTAACTTTTTTGGTTACTATAATTGACCATGAGAATTATGTTTTAATATATTGTTATTTATAATGTGCACAATATGGTGTCCTTATTTAAGTTGGTTGCTACATAAACACACTGAGTGTTGAGGTTTGAAATAGCTATACAATACAATTATTTTTGTGTACTAGAAATGATTGTTTTGCTTGGGGTACATTGATACAATTAATTGTATGTTTGTAAAGTTCTGGATGACACACAATCTGGTTCATAATGTGGCTCAACTGTCTCAAATAAAAATATTGCTCCAAAATATCAAGGCTCTTGCTTGTTTTATATCATAGGAGGCAAAAGCACAGGCGTGTCACCTGTTGTTAAGTGATCACCGTCATCCATAGACATTAGCAACACCCGGGGAGTCGCAAGTGCGTTGCCAGCCTGTATTTGAAGTGAAATGGTGGAAAGGGGGAAAGAGGAGCGAAGGTTGGCCACCGGCACTCTCACTGGCCGAACAAAAAGCAACTATGCACGCACTGTTACTTCACGTCAGTTTTCTGTGAGAGGGTGGTAATACCCCGGGTGTGCCAACCCGTTCATACTGAAACCAATAATAGCTTCATTGTGGCTCTACCACCTACAATTATTGATTGCTTTGTGTTAAGCGATTTATTTGATACTAACAAATAATAATCATGATAAGTGATATTAATTTGCATAGAATATTGTATACTTATAATTATTTTTTCATTTCTAGCATTGGTTACATATGGCCAAGTTGATATTGAAGCAAGTTAAAGGTGATTGAAAATTCATATTTTGTAGCTTATAATTTTGTTATATTATATCTCCAAAATATTTGTGCTAAGCTACTCCCATATTGGTGTGTATCACCATAAAGTTTTGTTTATGGTCATTAATTCCGTTCTGGGAAATTGTCATAGGGTTTTTATTCACATCAAAGTAGTTTCTTTTTTCTATCTTTTAGTTTTGCACAAATATATTCGGGATTAGCAATATAATTGAAAAAAAAAGTGATCTAAGGTGATCTCAGAAGTTTACGTTAGCAGACACCAATTTCAAGTAACTGGGTTGACACAAGTGTGGAAACATTTGATCTCCTCCTTTATTGGGATCATTTTTTAAGTTAATTATAATGTAATAAGTAATCACACCTTCATCATGCATGTGTAGGAGTAGCATAATTACAGACCTGATATTTTACCACAATTTTACTTGATGATAAGTTTTATGTTGACAAATTTGCTGAATATCAAATAGGCTAAGCTTAAAATTAAACACCTCACACTAGATGCTTGCCCCCAAACAAAAAAAAATGGGATTGATGATAAATTTGAGACTCGAATGTGTTACTAGCCAATAATGAGTATCAAAAATACTCATTATTTTAATATTATGTTATAATTACCTTTTACACTGAAATCTACATTTAGTGGGTTGGTCAGTTAGGTCCCATACTATGACCCGCTCATAAAATCTAAGGCTTTCTTAAAAGTGAGTTATGAGACAAGGAGTCTCAAGGAGAATTTTTTTCTTGATTTTATTTAAAATAATCTAGTTTATAACATGAAACAATATTTTAACAATAGTATGATTATTATTACAGATGCATCTCCAATATTGTTTAGTTTCCGAGTGAAATTCTATCCACCTAATCCGCTGCTATTGAAGGAAGATGCAACTAGATTCCAAATATATTTACAATTAAAAAGAGACCTCTTACACGGACGGTTGTATTGTACATCCAATGAGGCAGCTATGTTTGGAGCTTTGATTATACAGAGTGAGTTTTTTTTTTTGTAATCTATGAAATCCACTCGATAATTGAATATTCAGTACAATTTAGTAACCCTCTATCAATATTGCGAGTGTTCAACCAGTCACTCGTATATGTATGATTCCTTTACTCTATATATTTATTATTGTGTTTTGGTTATTTTCATTTATGATATCATTCTGCATTAAAAATATTAATCTGTATAAATGAAAAAAATTGCTGTATTAATGTAAACACATTGGGGTGTCCGTTATTTATGAAGTTGTTTTTTTTTTTGGTATTCTTCATTCATTCTTTCAATTGTTATTTTACGTTTAAAAAGGTAATAAAAAAAATCCATGCTGTTTAATCATACCTAAATGACGATACTTCTTCACATTCACTAAAAATGGCGTTTTTTCACTTTTTAGAAATTAATTGCTTGTTTTTATTGAATAAAATTTTATGCGGCCGACAAACATTTAATTTGTATATTATGATAAGTTCAAAATTAGAAAAAACAGTTATTTTTTCCAACTTCTTTTAAAAGCGATTAGTGATGAATTCCCAGGTCTTGCTTTAGTATCTACCCATTGCGATTTAAAGGACTTCTGTAAATAATGAATATCATTGAATTCCAGTTGAACTCGGCGATTATGATCCAAGTATACACGTCGGCAATTATGTTACCGAAATGAGACTTCTGTTAAGACAAACGGATGCTATTGAATGTAGAATCCAAGTAAGTTTTATTTGTATGACGATTATGAAGACTTAATAACGAATTTCAATTAAGAATGCAGCCTCATTCGAGATGAATACATATAGGTTGCATGTACTTACATTTTCTTTATTCGCGGGAAAAATAATTGCAAGCACTCTCTATATTCAGGGTTGAAAATTTCATAATTCACGGGTCCATAATTACCAATGATAAATTAATATTTTTTTATAATAAGTTACAATCAAATAAAAGTTAAAATAGTTATATAGAAACAAAGTTTAATGTGTTTAAAGCTAATGTTCTTTGATGAAAGCCGCCGCCGCGCAACTTCAGAGTTACAAAAGTACTGCGTTTCGCTACGCTCTTTGGTGTTAGCCGTGTTGGGGTACTGGGAGATTGGTTTTGAAATCGTTTTTGATATATTCTTGTTTTATTTTCTAACCTTAGAAAATACGATTCCTTATTCACGGTTTCTGTGTTCGCGACATAATTTTGTAACCTATTCCCCACGAATAAGTAGAGTTTATTATATTTAAATCTGCGATATATAAGTAGTGACGGTCTAGTGGTTTGACCGGTCGAATATCAATTACATATTCGCAGGTTCGAAACCTGGTATATACCAATGAGTTTTTGAGAATTCGCTTATATTTACTAGAACTATAGGTTGATTGTGAAAGAAAACTTCACGAGGAAACCTGACCCTGCAACATATTCTTGTAGTATTACCGTATGCGTGAAGATATAGAACTATAGATTTTTCG